>JAFVLL020014641.1:21881-79723 GCA_021397915.2 Tor tambroides | reverse complement strand
TGTTAACATAGCAACCATCCACGAGGAGGTGGCCGTCCTTGGGGTCGCAGAGAGGAGGCAGATAAGGGGTATAGGAGGCACTGGCTCTAACATAGCGCCAAACACAGCCTGGCAAAATGAAGATGGAGAGTAAATCAAAACTGGACAAGACGTGGAGAGAGACAGAGGGAGGGAGGGACAGTAAACAACAGGAAACAGATGAGTGAGAATGAGAGGGGGACCCAAAATTCTCCGACTGTAGTTCTCCATAGTTTCATGGACACCATGCTGAGATCTGGCTATGCCAATCAGACATCTTATTCCATTCAGTATAAACAAGAAAAAACAAAACTTGATTGTAGTTTATCTCATTTCTAAATGCCAAATACCATCAAAAATTCTAACTGTGCGTTTACCTATCCAAAGAGTTAATGAATGCTGAATATATGAATCTAAACTGCATTTATTAGAAATGACAGTCTATGCCATGCAAAAATGGACAAATAAACAGATTAGGAAAGGAGGCAGGAGAGGTGGAAGGACACAAAGAGGGTGAGATTGAGAGATCTACAGGCTGTTAAGTGATAAAGCACACAATAATGACAAGAGCATGTTGACCACAGCATCGTCTCTGACAAAACAGTGTGGTTTGTGTTTCTTGTGGGGAAAAAATGTATTTTACTATAAAATTTCAATAACTTTTTCCAGGCCTGAAAACCAGAGATTTAAAATAAGATAATGTAATTTAAATATTATTCAAAATAATACTTCCAACAAGGTCACATGACAGTAAAAACATTATAAAATTCTATTTTAAAAAAAATGCTTTCAAACTTTGTTCATCAAAGAATTTTAACTAATAATAAAAAGAAGAAGAAATTTTTCTTAACTACCAAATCGGCATATAAATTTCTAAAAATTATGTGACAATGAAGACTTTTGGTGTTACAGAAAAAAAAAAATCAACTTTTGCTATTACAAAAAAAATGTATTAAAATGTATATAATAAATGATGTATGTATATATATATATATATATATATATAATTAAATTTTGTTCTATTATTAAATTGTAATAATATTATACAATACTACTGTTTTTGACAAATAAATGCTACCTGGTGAACATTAAAAAAAAAAAAAAACTGACCACAAATTTGCAAATGAGATGCATTTAAAGTTGCTGGAAAAAAAACACAGTATATGTGCACTATCCATTGACAAAGCAATAGATCTTGTAGCGCTAACAAACTTAAGTAACAAACTTCTCTTATTTAGTAAGTAGACATGGCTATCAGCCTACCAATAATCTCAATATGGCAACATACTGGCCATATTGTCCTACTCACATTTAACTACTATTGAATGATAATCAGTGAAATGACTTTGAATATGTTACTCTCACATTGTGAAACTCTTTGAATGTAAGAATACATTATAACACATTAGCACAACCTGACCAACATCCATAGCTGAGTGAAGGCATACTGTAAGTTGCAGTAAAGTCTTTGGATCTGTTATATCTTATTTGTGCAGTCAGTGTGAGAATAAGAGGCATCTAAGCAATGTTGCAACAGCAGAATGAAGAGGAAACGGTGGTAAGAGGGCGGGGGAAGCAAATGGATGATGCATTCTGGATCCTACAGACACCACTAAGAGGGGTTTTACCTTCTACAACAGCTAATAGTGTATACTTGACATGATGGGCATTTAGAATATAATAGAAAGAAAATAGTGAGATAAAAATGTGTGAAAAGGACGCTACTGAATGAGAGTTTAGATTTTCCTATGACACAGGTTAGGACAGAGGGCAGGACAGAAGGAAGACAGAAACTTTGACAAAAATGGGAGAGAAACATAGTGGGACAGAAAACAGAGACAAGCTTTGTCCTTGCAGTTAGTGAGACATGCAAATTCAATCCCATAATCCATTTGGGCAAACACGGGTGAACACATGACCATTACAAGGCCCCCAAATCCAGCATTTTAAAGCATTAAAATGTAGTCAGTGTTTTTAACATGAACATTAATTGATTTAGCCAGTGTGAATGAACTTATTTTAATCAGGAATCAGATATACTGTAATATATGTGCAACTGAATTTGGGGACCAAACCCAAAATTCAGAGATACATGTTATGCCACTGGTCAATCCCAAAATGTATTTTTTTGCATATGACAAACAGAGTTAAGGAAATTAATCACTTCATTAACATCTCGCTTGCATGTGTAGGTGCATGTGGGTTAACAGGCATTAATGAAATGGGCATTTTCTCGATCTCTCTCAGAAGCCATCAGTTATTTCAGACTTTTCAGCAAATTGCACAAACCGCATTCAACATTAGGTTCTCTTTCTTGATCATTACAAATTCGGAACATAGACAATAACCAAACACTAGACGACTTGAACATCTCAAATATCTATCAAGGTTATGTGTTAATATTAAACATTTGAAAAGCCATTTAAGAACCAAAGTTCAGTTTTAATAGCATTCATTTGATCACTGCTGTAAACCTTTTTGTATATCAGTATTTTACAATGGCATTTGCCAAAATTATTTCATTACTAAATTATTAATTTATTAATAATTCCTAAAATATGTATTAAATTCAAGAAGTCAAATGCCCCTAATATAGAACCTTGCAGAACCACACAATAAAGGTGAAAGTAAAGAGGACAAAGTTCAATCATCACTCACCATCTTTATGAACACGCATAGAAGAAGCTGTGATGTCTGTGGTCACATTAAAGTAAGGCAGCCACAAGTCCTACAAATATAAGCAAGAAAACCACATGATATGTTGTCATACATACAGTATGATAATCACCCTTCCTAATTACATCAGCTGTTTTGAAGATTAAAAAAATTAGCAATTAAGCAATTAAAAAGTGACAAAATATGTGTTTTAGAAGCACTAGGTTAGATTTCTGAAACAGATGCACGCACAAAAGAGCTATGGTGACCTCTCACCTCAATTTGTTTGTCCTCAAAGACTTTGGAGATGCTGGTGTTGAAGGCAGAGCCAGAAAACATGGATGTGATTGGATAAGTAAGATCCAGTACCGTTTTGAATACAGAGTTCATTGCCTGAAGACAAAAGAGATACGGAATGAAATTACAGTGATTAATAACTAAACATTTCTATCTTATCTGATTGCTCAAAGCAAAGTAAAGGGTGTCAGTTAACGGATAGAGTCATATTACCTTGGACCACTCTCTTGCCCTCTGCTTCACCCGAACAGCACTTCTTTCCTCTGCATACAGAGCACCAATGAATGAACCAATGGAAGTTCCTCCCACTATGTCGATGGGAATTCCTGCTTCCTCCATGGCTTTGATTACACCAACATGAGAGCAGCCCCTGCAAGATTGAACATAATGTTGATCATTTACAAAGACCAGGGCTATTATTTTCATCCCACTTTATTTTAAGGTCCAATTCTTGCTATTAACAAACCATTAACTATGACTTTTGCCTCAATAAACTCCCAATTTGCTGCTTATTAATAGTTAGTAAGGTAGTTAAGTTTAGGTATTGGGTAGGATTAGGGATGTAGAATATGGTCATCCAAATTATGTGCTTTACAAGTACTAATAAACAGCCAATATGTTAATAATAGGCATGCTAATAAGAAACTAGTTAATAGTGAGAATTGGTCCCTATACTAAAATTTTACCAAAATAATAACATTAAAAAACAAACAGTAGTAATATATCGTAATATTTAATAAAAATGACAAAAGCACATAACACTAAAATAGCTAAAAATGTAAATATAGTTGAAATAAAAAATGTAAAAATAAAAGCAAATTCAAAATATTAAAAAACTATAACAGTATATAAGCAAGACTTAAATACTGCAGACATTTGAAAATTAGTGAATTGAATGATTTTTAAGGTTTGCTATACTATAGTTTAACCAAAGCCACTTTAAGGCAAGCCTCCAAGGTTAGCAAAAAACATGACATTTGTTACATGTAATGCTGTAGGGAAGTAGACCAATGGTAGAGCTGCGGATCTTATTATCCCAATAACAAGACCATCTCTGGAATAACGACTGCTTGAAGTCACTCACCTGGCTCCGCCTCCACCCAGCACAAGGGCAATGCTGTTTCCTGTGAGTACTCTGGCCAGCCGTGAGAAATCACTGTGTCTGTCTGCAGTCTTCTCAAAAACCTTTTCATATACCTCTCGCTGTTTAAAGCAACAAACACATCCATATTAAACACAAGGGTTACTAACAATCTTTGTTCTCTAAATCAACAAAAAGCTGAACATGTTTTATTTTTTTACCAGTTTGGAGGGGCTTCTTCGTGAAAAGACTCTACGGGGGCACTTTAGGTGAAGGTGTCCGGAGCACCAGCTTCGCATGTTCAGCCATTCAACAGTTCTCGACGGGCCCGGCCCATCCTCACGATGCAGCAGAACTAACTGCTTCAGGGCCCGTACTGCTGTGTTCTCCAACATCTGCTCCAACTGAGAAGGTAAGAACATGGGAGAATCAAAACAGAACCTTCTGCTATTAAGTTTGAATCAGAATTCTGATTGGATAAGCTCCATTTGAAGTTACTCGAACCGCTAGGGGTGCGAATCTTTAGAATTCAAGATTGATAAATTCTTAATTTGTTTCAAGAATGATTTTTGCAAATTCAGAATAATCTGATTCACAATGAGATTCGTTTAACTCCATTCGATTTATTGATTCCATTCTGTATTTTTTAGGTACATTCATGAAAATACTTATAATGCCTCTTAGACTGGCCACAGACTAGAAGATTTTAAGGCCAATTTTAAGCCCGATTTGCATCCCCGAACGACTGGGGGGTGTGGCCCGATTCGATGCTTATCACAAACAATTTTTTTGTCCGAAAATCCTCTATTGTGTGGTGTCATTACAATTATTTAACTGCTCATGTTGATCGGGCTGCCTCTGATATGATACCCATGATAGCCAATGAGAGCGAGGAAACGTCACCTACCGGATGTTGTGTGCTTCTGCAGCTGAAAGTTGCCAGGCACAAAAATGCCACGAAAGCAGAGTACATCACCCATATTCTTTTTTTATACTTTGTTTTTCACTGTGAAAAAGAACGCATGCCAGGAGAGCCAGGTGACAGCGTCGATTGTTCTCCATTTGTTTTTCTTCTCTAGTCACGTTTGAGTCTCCGTGATCAAAATTGTTACTACAATCAACAAGTGCGTGGTCTCATGGTCTGGTCAGATCGTCTATTGTGTGCATTATAAGGCTAAAATAAGGCTTTTGATTTAGTCTTAAGGCCATTGCACACTGAGTCCAAAATTTTCGCATGCGTTTTTCCGTTGTTCCGTATTCCCCATCCTTTCCCATCAAAATGCATGCAACGGATGCGAAAACGCAGAAAATCGAACCTGATCCGAATTTTTTTTGACAGACGAAAGTTTCGGAGGCAGTGTGCAAACGTGATTGACACAACGTGAGGTCGTATTTATTTTTTAACGTGCGAAAATTTCGGACGAAAAATTTCGTGTGCAGAGACCTTTAGTCTTTATCTTGAGATGAAAATGCTTAATAGTCTTAGTCACAATTTAGTCATTTGAGTCTTTCATAGTTTTAGTCTAGTTTTAGTCGACGAAAAGCCACTGCATTTTTGTCAACTTTTAGTCATTACTTTTAGTCAAACTGCAGTTACCAACATTTATATTTTGGTAGCTATTTTATATGTAGTCTTCAAACAAAAATAGTCATTAATTCTTCTCTCTTTAGACCAAATCAATTAAGCCTAGAGAAATTTGAATCAAGGATTGAATTTGGAAAAACTGGAATAAATGATGAAAATTTTCATTTTTGGGTAGAGATACAAATTAAACTATTTTTTAAGACACAGTAGGTTTACTTAACATGTATACATTTATTTAACATCTTTTGTTGGTTAACATTAATGACACAGATAGGTATTTAATTAGGAATGCACTGCTGTCCATTTAAGACGAAAGGCATGCATGTAATACTGACACACAGTTTTCACCCACCTGTTTCCGTTCACTTACGCCATAACCGACTGTATTTACGTGAGATACTCTACACGATAGACAGTTGGACTGCTGTGTGTGTATTTCAGCACTGAGAACTGACTGCGCGCTGTGTAAAACGGGACGTCTGGTGACCTTATGCCTAACCTTTCGGGTGCTAAGGCCATTGTTTCAGATCGTTAGTTCGCGTTTTGGTAGCCTATCCGTCCACTGCGGCTGCCATACTAAGACTAGATATGTGAACACCCCTAATCCAATTGCAATCCAATGACAGGGACACACATTTTGAAAGACAAGACAGTTAATTTAGCCTATAGGAAGTATTTTAATGTCCGATAGTCCTCAAATAACATTCTAGTCCCGTCTCGTCTTGTTAACGAAGACGCGGCATAAATTTCGTCATAGTTTTTATCATCAGATATTAGTTTTAGTTCGTCAACATCTCGTCTTAGTCACAGAAAAAAATGTTCATTAACAAATATTTTTCGTCGTCGTCTTCGTTGACGAAATTAACACTGCTTCATGTCTGTGGTCTCCCATGGTTTTAAATTCGGTTAAGATTTGAAAATCGCCTAGTGTGTGGCCAGCCTTAGGCACGAAAAGACAAACTATTTAAGATGTTTATTGCACCAAGCAAATTGAAATTAAACACTTTAAATACATGTACATACAGGTTACCTGGACTATAACAAAGTGTGCAATGTGCTGAAAAATTATTATAGAGCTAACAGTATCCACATTCCATTTTTTTTATTCCGAGTTTTTCTGTGATTCATTTGATTTTCAGCATTTTAAATCAATTCTTTAAAGTGATTCATGATTAAAAAATCCACATTTCAAAATCGATTCATATGCATTGGCATGATTTGTAATTATTGCATCGAAAATAAAAGTGAACTGTTACACCCATTCCACTGCACATTCCATATAAATGTGGGGTTTCAGCCTAAGACATTTTGGTTTCCAGCTCTGATCTTCAACCACTACTCCACCTCACACATTTCATATGAATGTGGACTGAAACTAGGGCTGCTTGATTATGACAAAAATCATAATCAAGATTATTTTGGTCAATATTGTAATCACGATTATTTAACACTATTATGAGTGGGCCATATGACCAAAACTTTATATGAATGATTTATTTAAAGATATCAATATATATTAAATATATATTTCCTGTAAATAAGGTTGCTATGACATCTACATTTTAGAGCAGAACCACAGCAGAATACTAGTAACTAATATTAGTAAAAAGTTCTAAAAATGATTGAAAATAAAACTCTTAGTAATAAAAATGCAAAGGACAAATACAATAGAATAAAAAAATACAAATGAAACAAACTGTGCTTTAAGTATTCAGTTAACAGCCTACTACAGAAATGAACAATCAAATGTAAAATAAAACAGCAATTTGTTTCTTATTAAAGCTACAAAAGTCCTTCAGTCAAGAGCAGTGAGTGATTTTGTCTTTGTCTTTTGTTGTTTGATTAATATTAAGCACACAGTCGGCAGCAGGAAAACAGCCCGCTGTCACTTTAAGAGCCGCACGGATCCAAATTACTGTTACACGTGTTTTCATTCTCAACTCTTTAAGTTAATTTATTACAAAACCGACGGGCGTTTACGTGAATAATCACTAAGCGCCGCATTTTGACACATTTTTGTGTGTATTTGACCGTTTAGGCGCTCACCTTGAACTAAAAGATGACTTTACATGTCCGTGTTCTGTTCCGTCTCTGAGAGCATGTAGGAATAGCGCAAGTTCTCTTTCACGCTTTTTTAAAAACATGAATAAATCTAATCAACTTAAATAAATCAAGCACGTCCCATTTGGCAAAAGTCACGTAACATGATTTTACTGATTTACACATGAAATTGGCCTTTTAAGAGGAGCGAAAGCCCACCACTGGAAAGGGGGTCAGAATGGGGTGCAATAATCATTTTATCTCAATTATTGTATTTTCATAATCGTTGGAGGCCGAAATCGAAATTGTATTTCCATTAATTGCACAGCCCTAACAGAAACATCACCAGACTCAAACAAATACCTCTCCAAGTGCAGGTTCCTGGTCTCCAAGCCCCACAATGAGGATACAGTCAGCTTGTCGGATGCAGCGTTGAGTCCATGGGGTCATGCCGCTGTCCGTCTGATACAGCACTATACGATTAATGTCCTCCTGCTGAGCCAACCAACCTGATAACCTGTACTCATGAATACTAGAGAAAGACAAGCATTTCAGATTTCAATTAAAAAAGGAATGAGATAAATACATATTGTTGTTCTGATCTCATATATACCTGTCCAAAGCAGAAGCGCCAAGTCTCTCTCTGATGATGTCACTGGTTAGAAGCAGGGTTGGTCCTGATTGAAGAATGAAAGTGTGTTAGATTATGCGTCTAGATCATGGACTTTAATTGTCAATCACTGCTTAAGCGTACCTATGGCGCTGAGGGCATGGCTGAGCTCCAAATTGAAGGCATTGATTGGGACCTCATCACAAACAGGAAGCACGGCCACAGTGGAGAGATTACTAGCTGGGTTAGTGACGTCTGGACTTGACGCCATGCTTGGAAGACCCAGAGCGGAGCCTAGAGAAAGGATTCATTTCTTTACTCTTTCTTTGTTTAAACGCACAGAAAAGGCTCCGCTTCCTATTCTTTGTTCCTAAGATGATATTTCTTCTCAAGATCGACTTTACTGAAGCATTGAATGCGATGTGAATGATTTATGTTTGGTTTTCGGTCATACTTGAGAAAGGTCCACGGGGCTGCTGGAGGTTCCCCAAAATCTTCTGCCCCAGCAGATGGATCAAGCGTGTCACCACCTGCGGGTATCTTCTCTTAATGTTGTTGAGCGTTCCTTCTGGAAGCTTCACCAGCTCAGTGTCTCTGACTGCATGGACTGTGGTGGCACGAGGCTGCCGAGTCAAAGCCTCCACCTGAGAGAAAGAGACACATAGTTCAGCGATCCTAAATTCAGTTTAGATTAGTTTAGACCATTTGGGCTATATTCCAAAGCTTTAGACTCACAACTCCAATAAGATCTCCTCGTCCATACTCTCCGACTAGCTCCTTCTTCCCATTCGCTTTTCGGATGACAGAACGCAGTCGTCCATTCAGCACAATATAGGTACAGTCGGACTGATCATCTTGCCTATGGATCACAACAAATGTGATAATATCAATTATATGCATTTTGACTGAACATGTACACTACTGTGTGTGTGGTGTTTTTTGAAAGAAATTAATATGTTTATGCAGAAAGGACACATTTTGATGAGAGTAAAGAGTTCTGTTACAAAAGATTTCTATTTCAAATAATTGCTGTTCTATTCATCAAAGAATCCTGACAAAAAATGTCATTTCCAGAGAAATATTGAGTAGCACAACTGTTTTCAACACAGATTAGCACTGAAGACTGCTTAAAATTCAGCTTTGCCATCACAGGAAAAAATTTAAAATTTAAATATATTTAACTATTTTTTTTAAGTTAAATGTTAAATAAATAAGTGTTGTAATAAATAATTTAAATAAATGTTAAAATAAATAATTTTACAATTTTAAAATACATTTTAAATTAAATAATTTTACTATTTACTGTATTTTTATCAAATAAATGCAGCCCTGGTAAGCATAATATATATATATATATATATATATATATATATATATATAAATAAGATTTATTGAAATTAATCAGCCAAACAACAATTTAAAATTAATTATCCAAAACGCAAGTTATATTTGAACTAATACTTGTGAATGTTATCAGCTAAAGAAAATGTGTAATAAACTGAATAATGAAAAAAAAAAAAAACATTTTATGAAAGGGAGTTATGGTACCTGTACAGGGCCCGTCCGGCCTCAACAGCCATCCAGTCAATGGCGAAATCCATCTGCCGTACAAATGCGGACATGCGGATAGCCACGGTGTGAGCTGCACTGAGAACTACACTTGGCTGCTCACGCATGATCCTACAGGGGGCAGCACAAACACAGACAATATTACTTTGCTATCTACTGATGTAGATGTTCTTTGTTTTTTGTGAGATTTGCACTAGCTAGATTAGTGCCATTCAAAAGACTGAAAATTTGAGAGTCAATGTGAAATCAGCTCCAGGACTGTATAGAAACACTCACTCATAGAAGTCAGATTTAGAGATCTTGAGGTAGGTACAGTCACGCTCTGCTTTAATGGTGAAGATGAGCGGCTCTCCTGTGAGTACAGCCAGCTGACCAACCATCTCACCCGGCTGGGTCACAAACAAACACACTGCTTCCTGCTTGTCAATCATCTTCTGATAGACATGAAGACAGCCAGACAGGACGAAATGCAGACTCACATCCTACAGAAAAGAAGAGGAAGAAACGGTATTACAAAGATTATAATATTTGTTTCTTCAGTATAAGAGATCTAAGGTTTGCCAACTAAACTGGGCAGAAGAAAAGAACTGAGAATGAGCACCTGGTCTCCCTGTCTGGCTAACACAGATCCAGCTTTAGCATGATGAAACGTCACCCTCCCATTCAGCAGCGCAGGGTCCTGATGATGAAAGAGGGTATATGAGGAAAGGGCGTCACTCCAGTCCAGCAAAAGAGAGACAGGTGTGACCGTCAGGAATCAGAGAACTTCATTTTACTGGACAGTGAACAAAAAGATACCTCAATCTTCATGAGTTTGAGAATCTCTTTCTGGGCCTCCTCGAACAGTGTAGCATTAGGTCGTCCTTGAAATGGACTAAAAATATTCTCCATTCCTGACTCCTCCTCAGGATACAAATACACACTTGAAGGAACCTCATCCACTGTCACCTTCCTCTCCCGCTGCTCCTGTGACACAGAAAACAAGCAAGATGTCTTTAGACCTAAAAGCTGAGTGATTCAGTACTTTTTGTGTGGGTTATATTTCAGTGTAAAACCAGTTCAATTCTTATTCTTAATGATTGTTCTCATTAGATTCTCATTACCGTAATACAAAATATCTTAATATGTGAAATGAAAAAACCTCACTCGTGTGAAAGCAGGTGGAGTGGGCGCTCCATCCTCAGCAGATACAGAGATACGGCCTCTCTCATAAGCCATGTCGAAATCTGAACGCAGACTCTTCTGAATTCCTGTACATCAAACATATAAGCTCAAAGCATGACATCAACATAGGCATCATTATATGTTATACATTTCTATACATGTTCCTATATTGTATAAATTATGTTTTATATATACATATTGTAACTGCATAAATTCTATAATATTATGTATATTAAATTGTATGAATTGTATAATGTACACTACCGTTCTAAAATTTGAGTTGGGTTTGTATGATTTCTGTAGGTTTTTAAAACAAGTCTCTTATGCTCACCAAGACTGCATTTATTTGGTTTACAACAGTAATATTGCGAAATATTATTACATTTTAAAATAACCTTTTTCCTGTTGATAGAAATTGAATTGTGATCTCTAAGCTGAATTTTCAGCAGCCTTGAGGCCGTCTTCAGTATCACATGGTCCTTCAGAAATCATTCTAATATGCTGATTTGCTGCTCAAGAAACATTTCTTATTATCATAAATGTTGAAAACAGTTGTGCAGCTTTTTGTATAAATGGATATATTTTTTCAGGTTTCTTTGATGAATAGACCTTTTCTTACTGACCTCAAATATTTGAATGGCAGTGTGTGCACCTACCTGCGATGTCTATAGGCATGGATATGGTCCTACTGAGGGTTGGTGTTGTGCCACCATCCT
Source organism: Tor tambroides (assembly GCA_021397915.2). NCBI lineage: Eukaryota > Metazoa > Chordata > Actinopteri > Cypriniformes > Cyprinidae > Tor > Tor tambroides. Next base: position 67,988 of record JAFVLL020014641.1, on the reverse strand, counting down.
TCCCATGATCCCCACCTGCAGACAGGGTGCATTATCAAAGATCAACTCTCACTGTTAAACCAAAATCTAAAGGCCTAACATCTCTCAACACCAACATCTAGAGGCATATAGTGAATAAGCAGATACAATGATGTTATGCCTCACCATTAGCATTTTGGACGGCGGCCTCACGATGTTTATCGGGAACGGTGAGACTGCCAAAGCGTTTGCTGTGTCGTACGGGACTAGAGCGTGTTGGATGAGGAGAGGCAGGAGAGGGGCGAGCCTGCATGTCCTAAGGAAAGATTGACAGAAAAGAAATGGAAAATATTTTGGATAGTATAAAGTAGGGCTGCACAAATTATTATTTTTTTGGTTAAAATAGTGATTTGCGATTTAAAATGCAATTTTTAAAACAAATGAATGATAAGATAAGAACAATGATAATTTTAACACAATAAAAATTTGTGTAGATGTGTGTTCACTCACATGGCTGAAGAGTTCGTTGGTGAGCCCCAAGTAGTTGTGCAGGGCCAGAACAGTCACTCTCTGAAGACGGACCATGATGATCTGCAGAGAGGACACAACAAGAAACATATTCTCAATTACATGCAGTGTCCTTTCAGATAACAATGGAAACTTGCGAGCAATTTCAAAATTCCAGACCTGAACCACCCGCACAAGACTCTCTGGGTATTTCTCAAAGATGGACAGAAAGGCATCGACAGGCAGTCTGAGGACAGTGGACACTTCTGCCGCTCTCGCTGAGACAGTTTTATATGGTCTCTGGTGACCCTGAAACACACATTCACACAAACGTTCAAACCACTTTCACCTTTAAATAATGCATAATATCCAAAATATGTCATTTCCTGTGAGCATTTTCACAAAAATTGCTACTTGACCTTCACTGTCTAAGACAAGGGAAAAGTGGAAGAAACAGGAACAGGAAAAAGAACAAAGTACAGGAACAAGTACAAGATAAAGAATGGGAACAGGGAAAAGGAAAAGATAGAGAAAATGAGAAGCAAACAAAGGTTGTGTAACATTTTCTAAAGTATCTGGGTTTCCTGTGCTGTTAAACAGCATGAGCACATAGAGAATGCAATTGTGGGTGTGACCCACCGTGATGACATCAAGGATGCTCAGTAGACTGTGAACACTGTCTCCAGGGTAAACCTCTTTGACCACTCCATCCTTTCCATCCTTATGAGAGAGAGAGAGGGGCGAGTCCAAGGTTATTATCGTTAAATAAAACTAAAACCATTAAAAAAGTTTATTGCTTCAAATAAAATAAACACTAACTGAAATTAAATTAAATTATTAAATCCAATTAATATTGAAAAAAAATGGCAGTTGGGAAGTATTTCTCATTTACATTTATTACTAAAACTTTAACTTAAAATGAAAAGAGAAAATATAAAAACTAATTCAAAATCTTAATAAAATGAGTGATTATTGCATTCACACACCAGTGCAGTAAGACACAACTCCAGCTTGCCATCCTGTACCACATATATGCTGCTATCCGGCTGACCGGGTCTGAAGACATATTCACCCTGCTGGAACTGCAGAAACACCATGTGCTTACACAGCTCCAGAAACAACGGCTTCTCAAAGTGGCCCAACACGCTGCAGGAGACACACCAGACCAAAAACATCTTATTTTACATTCCATAATGCACGATCGTGTTCTCTTTATATTCACTCTTGATGTGACTCAATTCTCAAACAATGGGAGCATACCGCACGTTCTTGAGCATGTAGAGCACCTCAGATGGCAGGTGAGAATTGGCCACATCAAACTCTGTGAGATCTGCCTCCAGCACTGACGGAGGAGGTTCCTTCATCTGCAGAGTGGGCACTTCCTTCTTAAAGCGCAGGATCCTGACAAACAGAAACATGCTGTTATACCTGATCATCTGAGCCAATGGATTTGACCAAATAATGGCACTGCAGAAACGTACTTTTTGGCAATATTCAGCATCTTCTGTTTCTTTTTGAGGCGAGGCCTGGAGGAAGAAGTGGAGCCCACTAGTGAAGAGGTGGACTGAGACACCTTCCTCATAATCTTCCTCCCATAAAACAAGACTTTGTCTCTTTTACGAAAACGATACTTCGGGGCTTCCTGAGCCTCAAGTTCTGAGAGAAAAAAACAAGCAAATATATATACACAAGTGAATTTCTTCAAGTTTGAAGGTAAATTTAAGAGTTTAAAAGAATAAAGGGAACACAATACATCTATACGTTCTCTAAATATTCTCTAATGTGTAAGGAGAACACAGTGAGTATTAGCAGCGCTATATATTATAAATTTAGATTACTTGATCATTTCACAAAGAAAAAAGTAATGTAAAGAAACATTCATTTCACAAATGGGTTTTGGAGAACTAACTGCGGAGCTGCATCCTGCGCAGGACAAAAAATATGAGGACAGCGATGAGGACGATGGCGACTCCAGCGCCAATTATAATTCCCACCACCTGTACAGAAACATAAAGACAATGAGAAATCAGGGAAAAGTTTGTTTCAGTGTGAGATACATGTGTATGAGTGACAGTATGAGTCATGAAACCAAGGTTTGACAATATTCAAAACAGTTACATTAAAATAAAAAATAGTTATTTCAAATTTTAGTCAGACACCGAAATTGATTATTATCATCTAATGTTTCTGAAAATACCTCAAATATTGTGTTTATTGGTAATTCATCATGAAAAATTGAATCTTTGCACAATTCTGCAAAGGCTATGATTCAGTGTAACAGTGTAAAATGAGTGTTTACTGACCATGCTGGTCTGCAGCTGATCCTCCACTAAACTCTTGATGTTTCCAAATCTGTCCAGCTACAAAACACACAGGATGTTAATATAGTGAGCTTTTATATGAAAACACACCACTGGGGTTAAAATGAGAACATGAGGGAAAAAAAAGACTAGCTATAGATCTGGCTCATGAACTGAGAGATAGTGAAAAAGTGAAGAACAGGAAGAGAAATATGCAAAAGATAAACGCATGTGTTACTGGAGCACAACCCTTTTATTCTGTCCCATAATTATGTAAACGTTTCCTCTCTCTGTTGTGCTGACATTCCTTCAAGCATTCCCACTCTGTCACTCTCCTACTCACTCATTCCTTCCTTCTCTTTCTCAGCTCATTTATTTTCAATAAAGCATTGTTAAGAAGGCCCATAGTGTTTCTAAAGTGAACAGCACAACTGTTTCTATGGTAGCTTAGTGTGCTAAATGGAGAATCAGTTATAAATGCAAAAATACATTTCTTAAACTTTCTGTCTTGTTTTCCTGTAAAAATATCTAGGCTTGGAACAATTTGAGGGTAAGTAAAAGATGACAGAATTTTTATTTTTGGGTGAACTACCCTTTAAGCCAATTCGGCTTGACTTTAAGCATATTTTTTGTGAAGCATTTTTGAACTTAATCTAATACATATTCTTTGAAAACCATTTCTTAATATCTTACGCAGCTGTGCTAGTCCAGGAAATTTTCTTGTTAAAGGATGTTGAGGTTTTTATTGCAAAACAAGACAAAAATACATGGCACTAAATTTTTTCTAAAAGCATTTTTGTCCTGTTTTTTAGTAAAATATCTCAACATCTTTAAAACAAGATAAATTTACTTGAGGAAAAAATGACATAAGATATAAAGTCTTGTTTAACTCACTTAATACCCTAAATAATTCTGCTTCTCAGGTAAACCTTGATTTAAGAATGTTTAGATATTTGTACTATAGATAATCAAAAACACTGAGCAGTAAAATAATTATTCGCATTGTAATGATTGCAATTTTTATTTTATTTCATTTATTTTTTTGCAGAGAATTAATGAAAATGAACTTCGATGTCAGAATGAGCTTTATTCGCCAAGTATGCATTGTATCTGAGTGCAACACTCTTGGAAAAGAAGAAGTACTTGAAAACAGAAGTGGTGTTTTTTAATCTTCCATGTGTCCAGAGGAAACCTCATAAGCGTGTAAAAGTTAACACATCCTCTGACTTTATCGCAACAAAATTTTAGAATCTAGTATTTAGAATCTCTCTCAAATGTCACTTACATTTGTATTACAGGAGTATCTGTCCATTGTCTTAAAGGTGCACTACATAATTACAGAGATAAAGTAGTGTGATCTTAACAAGGCAGAGACCCACCATATGTTTTCTAGGTCACTGATATTAATGCACTTTTCACCTTAAGTGGATATACATTATTTTAATCATATTTTCCAAAATGACTGTAAATTTCTTGCACTTTTATCCAAACATTTTAGTGGACTTTTATCAAACCTTAAAATAAACTGTTTATGGACTGGAAAATGCATGGACAGTCCAATATTCAGATGTGTTGTAAGCAAATACGCCCTTGAGATTTGTAATCTTTGGACCGAGATATGGATTTGTGCAATTCTGCATGATTACTCCAAGGCATCTAGTTGCATCTTCTAACTAAACTCTCACTTTGCCCATCATGACAGCAAAAAACGGTTCTGTTTAGCATTACAGATCACACCAACAAACCTTTCTAAACAAGTCACATGAACAGATTAGCTGCAGACAATCTGCCAAGCTACAAAACACAGCTGTCATTGACTTACACAAAGAAGATTTGTAAGAGAAGGAAAAGTAGGTTGTAAAATAAAGGTGAACAGCTGCTGATATTGACGAATGAACAGCTTGGTGAAAGCGGGGGCGGGATTTCTGAAGGAACATAAATGAGGTGCAAGGTGCATGATGGGAAAGCAGTGCAGCTGCTTATCTGTGTGTGTGGATAAAGAGATTCAGCAAAGGGTTAATGCCTTTTTTCAGGACTGAGAAACATTTTATAGCAGTAAAAGTTTAACAAAAGACAACCTTTCATAAAATGCCTAAATATTCATGCACTTCGTAGACAATTGATTTCCAGCAGATTTTTCCACAGGCCGACAAACCGTTATCAACATAGGCAGCTCGCTTTTTGTGTGCTATACTAACCGTGTGAATATGTAAATGAGAACATTAACCAAGGTTTACAAATGTAAATTGGGCCAGAGTGTAATTTAGAGTCAAAATTAGGTGCTGCATTGCATTCACATTGAAACTCACAATATGAACGCTCAGACTGAGAGTGTTCCGATTTGTAAGTGTGTAAGATAAAGCATTAGGGTGGTGCTCACCTGTGGAGGTTCTGCGGACTCTGGGCCCGAAGTGCTCTGTCCCATTCTACCTCAACACACAGCTGGGCCATCAACGAAAGGCACTGCAACACACGGCAAGACAACAGGCTTCATGCAACATGCACAGATCAGCATCACGCACTCATTCAATAAGAATCAATGCAGGCAAAAAAAAAAAGAAAAAAAAAAGCTTGCTATGAAACATATTCAGTTCAAGTCCATGCATATTACAGGGATCACCTGGATACGGAGATTATTAAACAGATCATAAAGTCATAAAAACGGAATTTATTGTATAACACGTAATGTCACAGAATTTGCCAAATTTTGGATCGATAAATCAAAAGTAGATCAATATACTTAAATCAAAATGCGATATGGACCAATGTCTGTGAATATTAAGCCGCAAAAATACTATTAAATTAAATGCTGCATGTTCTGCATGTCTCTATGTGAAGACGTGCAGTTTCGTTTACTACACACATACTGAAGGGCGTGTGACCACCTCAATATACGAATACATGAACACATGAACATAATCTCTAGAACTGCTCTGAGAGTCACTTTATGAGCATTTTACCATTTATTTTGAGAAAAACTATTGTCATATCTTATACAAACAAAAACCTAAAGGTCTTCACAGCAACCAGTCAAAATAAAAGTTTGGATTAACTTGAAGAAACTGTGACACAAATATGTTACTTGATGTAATGATAGTACTACTACTGCTAATAAAGTTATTAAAACATTATTTTTAAAGGAATATTTACCAGAATTTATTTGGCAGAATAATATAAATACACAACACAGTATTTCTGAATAAAAATAAATAAAATAATAAATTATTGTGTATAAAATCAATTAGTTGATATTAAAATTTAATGGAAAATGATGTGGTAAAAATAAAACTGAATTTGAGAAAAAATAAAACACTTTTCATAGGGCATTAAAAATGTAATTTAAAATGTAACTTTTAATAAATGTTTAATAACTGTTAAATATTGTTTCATGACTTCAATTACTTAGACATGCTTTTTAATGAATAAAATTTAATTTAACCATTAAAACAGTCTAGTCTAGAAAAATTAAAGCTGAAAAAATGGAATTTAGGAAAAAAATAAAATGGATTTCATAGGGCCCTAAACAGATCATGGATGATGACTGAACAGTACAGCTCTTCAGTCATGCTAAAATACACAATGTAGTAATAGCTACAGTATACCGTGCAATTTGCTTAATAAAATATTCATTTTTAATAAAAATTTGTCATGAATATTTTAAATTATGTATAAATCATTTTACAGTGCTGTTATTGTTAAAACTATATCCTAATGTTTTATTAACTGAAATAAAGCTGAAATAAAAATAAATATAAGATGAAAAACTTAAACTTAAAAATCTTAAACGAAAATGAGAAATGTTGCCTTGGCAACTAAACTTAAAATTGAAGTACTAAAATTACTAAAACTAAATGACAAAAGCACATTTATTAAATAGCTGAACACAATTTAACACAGTTACTAAAACCTAAACTGAAATTAAAATGAAAACTAAAAATATACAAATAAAAGCTATGAATACTGTAATAGTTATGTAAATAATACTAAAATAACACTGCCTTGGCAACTAAACTGAAATAAAATAAGTTAAAGTTGAAATACTAAAATTACTAAAACTGAAAAAAAAAATGAAAAAAAGCTGAATAGAAAAAAAAAACTATAAATGGCAAAAACACTTAAATTGCTAAAACTTAAACTAAAATTAAAAAGAAAACTGAAAATATAAACATTAAAAGCTAGGTATACATACTATAAAAGTTACATAAATAATACTAAAATAACACTGACATTTTATAATATCTTAACTTACATGTAAGTATTTTATAAATATTATAACATTCAATCCCTTAATGTGTACCACACAAACAAGTACAGCCGGTATTTTTTTTTTTTAAGTTTGCTGCCAGAAATGATTCACTGCATTTGGCAGCAAACAGAGAATATGTAAATATTTTTTTTCATAATAGTAATGTAAACAGTGCTCAAAAACAGGTCAGTCCAACATCAAAATCAGCAGAGAAATCCATCCAATCACAACCCCTGCCCAAACTGATGTCATCATCCCTGACAGACACTCAATAAAGCACACATATGACTGTACAGCATGAGTGATTTTCATTCTGATTTTCCCACCATAACTTCATTGTTCCTTTCACATCCAGGGTTGCACGAGCAGACTGCATGTACACTGAACCACACACACGATTTTTGCTGACCTATGCAGCAAACAACACAAGCCCTTCACGTTCAGCACACACATAAACACAACCTCCAACAAAAACACATGTTCACCTCCCATCTACACCTAAAAAAAGTCTCAAATCTAAAGCCATTCATTGATGACATCACAGTGTCTGGAGGCCAACAGCTGAAATCATTGGGGGTGGAGAGAGGATTAGATTACTGAGATCACAGATATTCATCCACATCTGATTCTGAGTGTGTATAAAATGCACTGGTAATGGCTGGAGATGTAAGCCATCTATAAGAGATTTACTGTTTATACAGATGAAAGAGATGTAGCGAGTGATTGTTTCACATTCAGATTGATTATAGGCACAGATTGCATTGAAAAACTCTGACCTTCAATAACACGCTATAGAATAACAAGAGAGGGAATGGAAACCAAAGGCCAATAATGACAGGGGGATGAGAAAGAAAAGCTGAAACACCAGTATTCGTTACTCACTAATGGGCACCTTCTAATAGCCATTGTGCTCGGTTAACAATGCTCTTACTATGCGCCCTTAAGCATGAGAGAACAAGAAAAGATGGCCACACACACTTACAGACACAGTTTTGTTTTAAAGCCCCCAACTGATAAATACAATAAGAAGAGACCGTCATGACATCAGACACGTTCAGTGGTCAAGAAGTGTGACTGACAGACTAAACACAATGTGAACATCTTTGATTTCAAATTTTATGCATAAAGATGATGCTGCGTGACATGAAAACAACTGCTGCTACTTTCCATGAGTACAAAATAGTGTCTGAAACTCTTTAAAATGTTAACTTTTTTCTTTTCAAAAAAACAGTCAGTGGAAGGAGGTGCTTAAAGGGATAGTCCACCCAAAAATGAAAATTCTGTCGTCATTTACCCGCCCTGAAGTTGTTCCAAACTTGTATGAGTTTCTTTCTTCGGTTGAACACAGAAGAAGATATTTTGAAGAATGATGGTAACCAAACAGTTTCTGGTTCCTACTGACTTCAATAGTATGGAATATAGTACAATGGAAGTCGATGGAGACTGGCAATTATTTGGTTACCCACATTCTTCAAAATATCTTCTTTTATGTTCAGCAGAAGAAAGAAAAAGGGTGAGTAAATGATGACAGAATTTTCAAAAATTCTTTTTTTCCAAAAAAAAAAAAAAAAAAGAACCTTCAAAAATGTTGCCAGTCAATTTTGGCAACCTAAAAATTCAGCAACCTAAATTGTTCAGCTGAAACAGCAAGAGAAAAAAAAAAAAAAAATAATTTTTCAGTTTCAGCCAAGATAGTTTGGAGGGCCAAAACCACGGACCTAAAAATGAATGCTTCTTTGATAGAGTGTTTTGACTGTCTGTCAGACTATATTATTTTTCACACAAAGTGTATAAGCTACAACAAACATATCAGCAGTGTGTGTACACACTTCACCATTACCACAAATAATGCCAGAGAAGAGATATGTAAAATTTGTTCAGCTTTACATTACACCCTGAACAGCATACCCAATTACCCAAATTTTATTTTTGTTTCTTGGTGCTAAACTAAAACGTTAATTTTGACTTTGGTGTCTCTGTAAAAAATTTAAAAATTCGGTGCATCACTAATTTTTATAAGCTAAAATTTGGGAAATGCCTAAATATAGTTTATAACTATTAAAAACCCTCAAATTGAATGTATCAAATGAATAAATGACTCTAAAAATTTTGTTTACAGTAGCATTGGCTAACATGGTTGAATGGCTGACCTGATAAAAAAAAGGTTGGACTCATGTTTTTGTTATTCAGCTAGTCTAAAAAAATATTTTTACTACAATTAATTAAACATCAATTCAGCCTATAATGGCAAAATTGTGACATTTTTGTATGATTTTAATTAACAGATACAGTCAAGAAGGTCAAGCTCTCTAAGGTGGGATGGATGCAAACCACCTGTATAAATACTTTGTCTAACCTTTCTAATAGTAAATGGACAGCTAATGGAATTAGTACCTCTGCTCAGTAATGGGACACTAAATTGTATCCTATCCATTAAAAGTGCCCGCTTGTCCAACATACAGATCTTTGTATCTTCCAATGCCCACATGCTGCTATAGCATATTATACCTGAGAAACCAGGATCCATGAAACATCGTTTATGCTCATCATCACCATGTGATATGAAACGCAGAACTCGTCATCAGTTGATGGACTAATGAAACAGCATCACAATGATGTCTCATCAGCTGATCATGTGTTCAAACATGTCAGCAAACAAGCCCTAGATGACAGCTAAACCAATAAGCGTTAAAAAAACTGAACCGTTATTGAAAGCTCAGCCGTAAGGTCTTGATGTTTTCTCTCTGCATTCAGTGCTGTAAAGTGATCCGGTGTTGGCGGTGATGCTGTGCGGTGACCTCCGCAGATCAACACAGCGCACCATCTGCGACCTCGACCGGGAAACTCTCACGGTACACACACTGAAAACTAACCCTAAATATACACTCTTCTCTCACATCATCCGGATAACTAATAAATTGTACATGACGTTTGGTTTAGAACCATACCTGAACGCGACGGTCCGTTCTGATCTGTCAAACAACGGTCATACCGGAAACATCCGTCCAGTGCCCTGCCTAGACTCCGCCCAATCAGTGCAACAGCCAATCAGGGATGACATACCGACCAATCACATTTCAGGAAATTGACTTTTACTGATTCCCTCCCCCACTGTTATTTACAAAACGTTCTTAGTCTTTAGCTTACTGACATTAATTCATGCCATACTTACTTGATATGTTTTATGATATAGTGTTTGCAGAAACACCTGAAAAGAAAATGTAAGAAGTGAACGATTTGTATCAGCCTGTTTTCAACTTTTTAGACTATACAAACTATACCACATGATTTACTGAGTCTTATATTAAAGAAAATATGATTAATATACAATTATAACTCGCGGTTGTAATATTTCAACAGTGAAGTAATAAGGTCAAAGTATTCAGTAACCGTCCTACATTTAAGCAGGTGTAAGCAAAGCAAATCTAAATTTAAGGTACATATCACTAACTCTGATCTATGCCAGGAACCGAGTTTAGATAAGAGTAGTTTGTTTCAAGGAAGATAAAATAATCTGAATACGTCAGATATTAACTTTAGAGGACACGGGTTAGCTGAAGAGTTCACTGATCAAAACGCACAACATTTACCAAAATGTTTCATACTGACTGAATTTAGTAATTTCCTAATCTCATTCTGAATCTTAATCATGAACTACTTGGAGAGAAGTAACATGGATCACATTACAGCCGTCAAACTAGCTTATGAAAAAAAACTACATTATGCATTAGGAATGATCTAGTACCACCTAGTGGTCTTTAAATATACAGAGACAGACATCAAATGTGAGCAGAGCACATTTTTTATTTTATTTCATTTATTTTCATTTATTATTATTATTATTATTATTATTATTATTATTATTATTATTTTAGAATTTGAGTTTTTTCGTTATTCTAAACCAAAAATATTAAGTAGTATGAATAAATTATTATTTAATAATCATAGATTATTACATACATGATAATCATAGACCTCCGAACACAGTTAGAAACCGCTTTTCTTTCACTCATTCTACTCGAGCAGGGATTTTTTTCTTTTTTTTGACATAAAGTGAGACACACACCCAAATTTGACCTACAGGTTTGAACAGCACTTTGAACAACAAGAGATCAAACGCCTGCTTCTAGAACATGTCATTTTTTTAACTTAACATTGCATTTATTTAATATTCGTGCAGGACTTTTATTATGCTTTGGCAGGAAACGGGATCCTGTCGACCCGGTTGTTGTCAACGTTAACGTTGAGCAGCTGCAGGCGTGGGAAAGACAGTGCATAAACTTTTTGTAGATCGGCATTTCATATGCATTATTGTCCAAACGTTTTCGCTACACACCGTAAAAATTAATAATCTGTGGCGTATTAGTGCCTTACAGACTTTTCGAGAGTTTAAAAGTTAGCGATGATTTTGAGACTGTCAAACAGGGCATGCGTCCTCTCAGGATCAGTTCGCCTCAAAAGCACTTTGTCAACCTTCTTCGATGAGATGGGAAAAGCTGGTATCGTCCTAAAATCTGCATCAACTGGCATATTTGAGAACCTGGCCTTAGAAGACTGGATTCACGATCACGTTGATCTGCAAAACAGAAGCATGCTGTTATTGTGGAGAAATTCACCCGTGGTTGTCATAGGCAGGCATCAAAACCCTTGGCAGGAGTGTAACCTGCCCTTAATGAGACGCTTGGGGATCCCGCTAGCGAGACGTCGTAGTGGAGGTGGGACGGTTTTCCATGATTTGGGAAACATCAACATGACCTTCTTCACCTCCAAGAAGAAATACGACCGTCACAGAAATCTCAAAGTCGTTACTAGTGCATTAAAAGCACTGAGACCCGAACTAGATGTCGCAGCGACAGACAGATTTGATATTTTGTTAAATGGCCATTACAAGATTTCAGGCACTGCTGCGAAATTAGGCAGAACCTCTGCTTATCATCACTGTACATTGTTGTGTTCTGTTGACCGTTCTGTATTGTCCTCAGTCCTGAAGAGTAACACTTCTGAAGTTATCAAGAGCAATGCTACCCCGAGCGTTCCTTCCCCTGTCAAGAACCTTTTGGATGTGGATCCCACTCTTGACTCCAACACTATCATGGATGCTATTGCTTCTCAGTACAGTGTTGAATTTGGCTATGACAGCCCAGTCATCACAGTGGACCCCGCTCACGAAGCTCTCATGCCTGGCATTCATAAGATGGTACAGGATCTGCGGACGTGGGAGTGGATTTATGGCAGAACTCCAAAATTCAGTGTTTGCACATATTTAGTGGTGGATGATGTGACTGTTAAGCTTGATATGGACATCAAAAATGGTACTGTAGAGCAATGTGCTGTGGAAAGCCCAGAAGACTGGCTTCCTCCAGAGATGGTGAATGGGTTTACATCAACTCTGAATGGCAGCAAATACTGTCCGAATGAAACCGCAGTGCTGGTGGCGGCGTTCATGAGAACTCGTTCAGTGACAGCTGATGTTGCTGAAAAGATTCATAGATTGTGTGCTGGTGTGGTTTCAGTAATGTGAATAAAAATGAAATCAGAAATGAACATTATGCAATACTTGTTTCAAAATCTTTAAAGTGGTCTCCTGCACAGTCACACTTTACAGAGATTTGATATGAAAAACACAAATAATGCCACTAATTCTGTGATGAAACTGTTTAAATACTTTGACATTTTAAGCATCGTTCAGATATTACTGCAGACATCATTCACATATAATTAATTGAAACCATTAAAAGCTTGCAAATATTGATAGAGCAATAATATATGAATGAAGCTTATATGCATGATAAATTATATATTAAGATATTGTTTTATATTTTAATATAAATACATTGCGTTGTATTATTAATAATATCCTCCAAAATTGGTATATAGATAGATATCAATTTTGGGAGATATTCATATTTAATAATGTATTATTAATAATATAACGCGATGTACTATCTATCTATCTTTAGATTGAATATGTAAATTATATATACATGCATGTATGTGTGTGTGTACAAAATCATTTAAAATATGTGAATTATAAGGTTCTGTCATATATTTAGCTGGTAAAATGTTTGCCACGCGCAGCGATCTTGTCGCGCTCTTCTTGACGTAAAAGCGCAGTTTAGCACGGACTAGTATTTCATATGGATGGCCTATTTCATATTTGTTAAAATATATGCTTTTTCTTTGTCGTTTATGCGGTTTATTTAAAAAGAAGCACAGGAGCGATGTTATATTTCTCTCAAACATCCCGAAATTGAATACAAACTGCATATATTATCTTTATATGTAACTGTATGGACTATCCTTGTGCGCTAAAGATCTGCTCTAAGGCTGCGGTGCATTATACTCATTGTCAAGTGCGCATGCGCAATGCGAGCACGTCTAACTTGAAGCGCTAACACCGACTACACTGCACCGCAACGAGGAGGTTACAGCCATACAGTCATAATGGGAAAGAAACAGAAAAATAAGGGAGATGACGGGTAAGTTAGGACACGGACGAATGCGTAACACGGACTCTGTTAACAGCAGAACGACCGTGGTGTTTATAGTCTTGATAGGTTAATGTTTGAGGAGACACACTGTTAGCCACCTGGCTAGCTTCTGATGGACATGAGTTCATGTGCCGCTGTAACTAGGCCTGTCTTCCTCGTTAGGATACTGACCGTTTAGCTAGATCAATATCATCAGGAGACCACTGACATTTAATGAGGACCAGTCAGCTCGATGTCTAGACTTGCAATTTGTCGTGAGCATTGCGTATTTGTCACGTTTGTGGCTTGAAAATGAGAAACGAGCAGGTCTTGCTAGCCTCCCTGAGTCGAGATCCAGCAGCTGTGAGTGTTAGATTAGTTGTACTTCACATCTGCTGTCATATCAGACACTTTCCAAGAACCTAGCTTTTAAGGGCAGTGGCTTTGTGTATTACACGCGGTATCTGATTTCTCGCCTGGCAGTGCAACCTCATCCGTTTCCATTGTGCCGTCCCGCGCATTGTCTTCAGTAAAACGCTCTTCTATGGGATGCCATCGACCTTTGGTTATGTAGAAACAGTGACAGTAAGAAATCTCAACTTGTGAAAATGGCAAAATTCTCCCAGGACCGTGGCAGCCTGTCACCGGCTGGGTAAACTTTCCCACTTAAATCAAGAGATATGTTTGTTAAATGTTAAATTGGACTGCACCTGTCAAACTTAGACAATATTTTGGGCTTCTGATTATTAATAATTTGATCCAGAATGTATTTAAAATTTCAGCTGTACTGTTTTTTGTGTTTTCTCTCGGGGTTGCTGGAGCTTCTGAAATTTATTTGTCTGTAAGATCATCCATGTATTTTGTAAACTGATAAATTTATTGAGTATATTTGGCCACTTGTCTGGAATAAGGGAATCTATTAACAAGTCATTGATGACTAAAGTAATGTCTCTCTCTCTCTCTACATATATATTTATGTATAGATATATTACCCATATACTGTATGTATACTTTTTTTTTCATTGGTTTTACGCCTCAGTTCAAGCAGCACTTGAACTGATCATCTCTTCTGCTCTACTAGTTTTTGCACGAAATAAACATGAATGAACATCAGAAGGTATCTTGTTTCAACCACAGAGATGTCAATACAAACCATTTTCAAGTTCAAGTTCACAACTTTAATCTACCCTCCTGTCTGGTTTGTTTGTCGGATGAAATGGCGGATTCTGCATTGTGATTGGTCAGATTGCCTGTCAATCAAACTCTGAAAAGAGTCAATTGGTCTGGATATCTATTTTATATATATGAAATGGAAATAATTATTAATGTCTGTTTTTACGTTCCACTGTTTTAGTTTATAGAAATTTTCTTCTGCAAACTTGTTTTCAGTTTATTAGGTTGAATTTATTATGTGGATTTTAGGTTTTTCTGTAATTCTGGCCAATGTGGGACAGTAGTTTCACCTGGTTTGACCTGTGTTTTCCTTTTCCTTTCTGAACTCAGTCGCATGAACGGCTAAATTTATCTTGGTCTGATGCTGAGCAGATTTTTGGTCTTTTGGCCTTGTGGGAGGTAGTTAAGTTGATTACCTTTCTAATGAGAGTGTTAACCTGTGCTAACCCCTCAGAGCTGGTTGCCATGTCATTTCCTGTTCCAGTAATCTCAAAAGATGTCATGCGATCCAGCCATGAATTATCGACTTTCAGTAGAATCAAAACAAGATTACCTGTTACTTAAAGACCATTACTGCCCTTTGAAAAAAGGCTTTGCATTGCGTCAAAGAACTGTGGTCTGCTAAAACATATTTAACCTTTATTAAACATTCCTCCATCTCTTCTCCATTCATTCAAGTCATTTGTCCATCTTTCTGTTAACTGGTGTTTCATCACCTGCTCTGTGTTTGCTGAGTGCAGCAGGTTTATGTGTGAGGGCTCTGCCCTGTGATGACTGTGATTTTCCCTTTCTGATGCAACAAGCATGCAAGGAGGGCTTTAGGCTCCACTATATAAGCAGCACAAGTTCACTTCCTCATCATTGCTGTGTTTGACTTGATAAGGTATTTGAGTTTAGATGTTTTTGTGTATATATTGCTGTAAATATTGCTGTCATTGGTTATCTAGAGTGTTGTCTGGGGGTTTAATATGCATCTGTGCTGCTGGTGTGATGCTGATTGTTTAGTTTATCTTAAAAATGTGTTATCTTACACCGCTTGTGAATAATGGAAGTCCTTTTAGTGAAAATGTCAATAATGGACATCCTGTTGTTGTTTCAAAATCTCTGGTAACAGGTGAGTGTTTTCCTGGGCGATTGCTTAGTTAATCATTTCTGGTGGTCTGCATTTGCTCAGGTTGATTGTTGTATTGCACTGTACGTGAATGTTAACCAGATTTCATCAAATATTTGTTGTTTTATGTACATTTGTATTTACTTTATCAAAGAATTTTTAATTTTATTTAAATGCAAAATATTTTATCCTAAATGTACATCATTAAAATGTGTGAAATCACTTGATAGGTACATCTTTCTTGTATTGACATATTTCCTGTTCAAACAGGACATTTGGGCAGGCAGGTGGCATTGGGGGAAGGCATTTGATTGGAGAAAAATTTGAGTCCTCAGTGTTATAGTCCATTGTCCGTGTGGCAAACTGTAATTTTTTTTAATTTGTCATTAAAAACTAGTGGTTGAATATGTCAAATATTTGTCTTAAAATGGACAATATTTAGTGAGAAATGTAATGTGTTCTTTTTCTGCTTTTCATAGTGCCAAAGACGACGGAGTTGACATCGACGCGCTTGCAGCTGAAATTGAAGGAGCGGGAGCAGGCAAGGAGCAGAATAAATCAAAGAGCAAGAAAAAGAAAGGAAAGAAGGATGACTTTGAGTAGGTCTTCATCTCTTTCCTCCAGCACTGACAGTTAATAAGCCTAAAGAGATTTTTTTTTTCTTGCTATACAGTGCTGCGCAAAAGATTGTGGTCAATAAGAGTTTTTGAAAGAAGTCTCTTATGATCACCAAAGCTTTGTTTATTTGATTTAAAAATACAAAAAAAACAGTAATACTGTGAAATATTGTTACCACTCAAAATAAATATTTTAATATACTGTAATCTGTTTTAAAATGTAATTTATTCTGTGATGCAAAGCTGAATTTTCAGCATCGTTACTCCATTCTTCAGTGCCACATGATCCTTCAGAAATCATTCTAATATCAGAATATCAGCAATCATTTTTTTTAAATATTTTGGTGGAAACTGTGACACATTTTTGTGAATTAATGATGAGCTCTTATTCTTGCAGTGAGGATGACATCCAAAAAGAACTGGAGGCACTGTCATTAGAAAACCAAGGAGGAAAATCTAAAGAAGCAGAAAAGGTAATCTTGAGTAACACAAACTGATAAACAGGTTCAGCATACATTTCCTTTTGTTTTCCTCCCTCTTCTAATAGTTCACAAGCGGAGTCATGTGCCATTGACAGCAATTTCTCCATATGTTTCCGTCTTAGAAATCCGATTCAGTGGCGGACGCTGAACCTGAGCCCACTCTGAGTAAAGCAGACAAGAAGGCGGCGAAGAAGGGTAAAAAGGCAAATCTAGAGGATGAGGAAGGTGATGAAGATCAGGGTCAGAACAACATGGAGAACGAGCTCAGGACGAAAGACACAAAGACGGTGGCAGCTCCCGCTCCTGCTGGTCCTGCTTCAGACTCTGAAGACGAGGGCTCGCGGTCACGGCAGAAACCTAAGGCTAAAAAGAAAGATGGCCGAAAGGGTGCATCTGACTCGGAGGACGATGAAGATGGTGGTGCGAAGAAGGGTGGAGGAGCTGGTGACACTGATGAATCAGATGACGATACTCAAGCCGCACACAAGAAGAAGAAAGGTAAAGCCAAAGCCAAACCAGACAGCGAGGAAGACGAAGGAGAAGAACCGACCTTCAAGGTGAAGACAGCCGCGCAGAAGAAAGCAGAGAAAAAAGAGAGGGATAGGAAGAAGAAAGAGGAGGAGAAGGCCAAACAGAGGGCTAAGAAAGAGAAAGAGGAGGAGGCCTTAAAGAAGGAGACAGGGAAACCTGCTACCACACCTTCAACAGAGAGCGAGAAAATAGAGGCAGCGGCTTCGGTGGAGCAGGATGGAGCTGATGTCCAGGGAGAAGGTCAGATTGTCCATGTACATTGTCCCCTTATAGGGGTGACCCTGGAGCACAAAACCAGTCTTAAGTAGCACAGGTATATTTGTAGCAATAGCCAAAAATACATGTATGGGTCAAAATTATCCATTTTTATTTTATGCCAAAAACCATTAGGATATTAAGTAAAGATCATGTTCCATGAAGATATTTTGTAAATTTCCTACCGTAAATATATCAAAACTTAATTTTTGATTAGTAATATGCATTGCTAACAACTTAATTTAAACAACTTTAAAGGTGATTTTCTTAGTATTTTGACTTTTTTGCACTCTCAGATTCCAGATTTTCAAATAGTTGTATCTCTAAAGCTTATTTATTCAGCTTTCAGATGATGTATAAACCTCAATTTTGAAAAATTGACCCTTAAGACTGGTTTTGTGATCCAGGGTCACATGTGTATTTATACACTACCGTTTAAAAGTTTGGGGTTAGATATTTTTTATTCTGCAAGAATGCATTAAAATAATCAAAACTGACAGCAATGACATTTCATAACAAGATTTCTGTCTCAAATAAATGCTGTTTGTTTGAATTTTCTATTCATCAAAGAATCCTGAATAAAATGATTCACTGTTTCCACTAAAATATGATCAGCACAACTGTTTTCAACATTTTTAATAATAAGAAATGTTTCATGAGCAGTAAATCAGAATATTAGAATGATTTCTGACAGATTATTTGACACTGAAGACTGGAGTAATGATGCTGAAAATTCAGCTTTGCAATCAAAGAAATAAATTGTATTTTAAAATATATTACAGTAGAAAATAGAAGTAGTAATAATATTTCATAATATCAGTGTTTTTACTGTATTTTTGATCAAATAAATGCCAGCCTTGGTGAGAATAAGAGACTGCTTTAAAAACATTAAAGAACCCTACTGACCCCGAACTTTTGATAGTGTATATGTTTGTATCTTTTTTAGATCAAAGAATTTTGAATCAACTGTTTCTAACAGTCACAAGTCATGAGGCAAGGGGTGATCAAAAAATTAGTCAAACATGCTCTGAGAAACTAAGTTGATTAAAGCAGCCTGATTGTAAATATTCAATACATCAGAAAGTCCTTAGCTTATTCTCCAATTTATGTTCCTCTATTCTCTGCTTTTCTACAGAGGAGGCTGAGGGTGACAAAAAGAAAAAGGACAAGAAGAAGAAGAAAGGCGAGAAGGAGGAGAAAGAAAAGGACAAGAAAAAGGGTCCCAGCAAAGCAACGGTGAAAGCAATGCAAGAGGCCCTGGCCAAAATGAAGGAGGAGGAGGAACGAGCCAAAAGAGAAGAGGAGGAGAGACAGCGACGGCTGGAGGAGCTGGAGGCTCAGAGACTGGAACAGGTCGGTGGAAAGACTCAGTCACTCAAGCTCATGCTGTCAAAAATCATTATGGTTCCTTCATCTCTGAAACCTTCATCTACAGGAGCGTCTAGAGGCCGAGAGGAAAGAGAAGAAGAAACAAAAGGATAAGGAGAGAAAAGAGAGACTAAAGAAGGAGGGAAAGCTCCTTACCAAGGCCCAGAAAGAGGCTCGAGCCAGAGCAGAAGCCACACTGCGAGCGCTGCAGGCTCAGGGTGAGAACATGACTAACAGCAGCTTTGATGAAAGAAATATTAAATCTTTTTTTTTGTTTTTGAGCTGACTGTGTCATTGGCTTCCTCTCAGGTGTTGAAGTGCCATCCAAAGATGCAATGCCAAAGAAGAAGCCTGTTTATTCTGACAAGAGAAAAAAGAAGCCAACAGCACAAACTCCTGAAGGTTAGATCCCAACTAATCCGATACCTGTTTCTTTCTGTGTAATTACCCATAGTAATCAAGGATGGTTAAAGACATCCTAACATTTTCTTTACTGTAATAGAAACTTCAGAAGTGACATCACCCACATCAGAGACACCTCAGCCAATCACAACAGAGATGGAAGTGGACAAACCTGAAGCAGAGCAAGGTAATTACTTTAATTTCTCAAATTTAGGGCCCTTTGAAATGTGTTTTATTTTTATGTTAGTGCCATTATGAAATTTTAGCCATTATTTTGTTAATTACAATGCACAACAAAACTTGACTTTGAGTGTAAATCTAGACATCTAAAATGTTGCTTATTATTGCTATTACTATTACTACTATTGTACATTTTACTGTACAATAGTAATATTTCTATCATAATTTTAAGTTAAGCAGACATTTATTTTGGTCTATTGTGAAGACATTTGAGTTACTGATGTCAGTCTATATTGTAATTTAAATAGGTTATAAGGTCATTAAGGCATGTGTTTGAGTATTTACATTAGTTTGACTGGGAGAATGTGAACCTTTGAGTTACTGATGTCAGTCTACATTGTAATTTGAATATGATTCATTTTAATCTAAACCCTACTTTTGATTTATTAATCCAAAAATTGCCCTATTTCGTGACATTGCACACAATACTGTAAATTCAATTTTTATGTCTAGATTCCACAATTCTGGCCATCACTATAGGGCTCTACGAATTGTGACCTTGGATCACAAAACCATCATAAGGGTCAATTTTTTAATAAATAAGCTTTCCATTGATGTATGGTTTGTTAGGATAGGACAATATTTGGCCAAGATACAGCTATTTGAAAATCTGGAATCTGAGGGTGCAAAAAAATCAAAATATTGAGAAAATTGCCTTTAAAGTTGTCCAAATGAAGTTCTTAGCAATGCATATTACTAATCCAAAATAAAGTTTGGATATATTTATAGTAGTAAATTTACAAAATACCTTCATGGAACATGATCTTTACTTAATATCCCAATGATTTTTGGCATGAAAAAAAAATCGATAATTTTGACCCATACAATGTATTTTTGGCTACTGCTACAAATATACCCCAGCGACTTA
Organism: Tor tambroides; assembly: GCA_021397915.2. NCBI lineage: Eukaryota > Metazoa > Chordata > Actinopteri > Cypriniformes > Cyprinidae > Tor > Tor tambroides. The sequence continues at coordinate 47,460 of JAFVLL020014641.1, read as the reverse complement.
AGACTGGTTTTGTGGTCCAAGGTCACAATTGTATGTCTTGTTATTTTATAGACTTGTAAATTTGATCATGGATAAGGATTTGTCTATTCTTAATTTATGGCTGTAAACAAGGATGATAGTTAACTCTAAATTCTAACATTTTCATTGTAACAGTTAAGGAGCCAAAAGCGGAGGCTGCTGATCTGGACGATTGGGAGGCCATGGCCAGCGATGAGGAGAAAGGTGGGTGTAGTGGGTGCATTCCTTCCCACAGATACGTGCCTTTTAAAATCATGAAGTAACTTTGTGGTGGTTTGTTGTGAGTAATTCATTTGACATTTGTGCGTTCACAGAGATGAAGAAGGTTCACATTGAGGTGAAGGAAACTACTCCGGCAACACAAAAACCTGCCGAAGACCAAGAGAATGGCAGTGAGGAAGAAGAGGATGATGATGAGGAGGAGGAGGATGAAGATGAAGAGGAGGAAGAAGAGGATGAAGGAGAGGATGAGAGTGAGGATGAGGAGGACAACAAAGACAGCAGCAACAAGATGAACACAAATAAAGCAGCAAAAGAGCCAAGCTCAGAGTCGAGCAGCGAGAGCGATTCGGATGATGACCGAAGCAAAGAGGAGAGACTTTATGATAAGGCCAAGAGACGCATAGAGGTACGCATTCAGTCTTTTGCACTGTACAGAGTGTACAAATTGACACACGTTTTAGTAAACAAAGTGAAATCAATCTTGTTTTTCCTTTGTGTGCAGAAACGAAGGCAGGAAAACCTGAAGAACATTAATTTGGATAAGCTCCGAGCTCCTGTGGTTTGTGTACTGGGTCACGTAGACACAGGGAAGACCAAAATCCTGGATAAGGTGCGTTTCAAAGTGCCTGATGTGGACTTCAGCACCTGTGTGGTTTTTGTGGGTTTAATGATGTTTTCTTCTCTGTCCATCAGCTGAGACACACACATGTTCAGGATGGTGAGGCTGGTGGTATCACACAGCAGATTGGAGCCACTAATGTGCCCCTGGAAACCATATTAGAGCAAACCAAGATGGTGAAAAATGTATGTATCTTTCTGTAATGCACATTCTCTCATTCTGTTTCCCATGTGATTCTTTAAGGCATGTGTTTGTGTGTTTACATCAGTTTGAAAAGGAGAACGTGAAGGTCCCTGGCATGCTCATTATTGACACACCTGGACACGAGTCCTTCAGGTACACACAGTTCTGTTTATTTTTGTGTGCAAAGTAATAGTAGTAAACAGATTTTATACACTAGGTTTTGGGTGAGTAATTTTTTTTTAATGAAAGAAAAAAAATACTTTTATTCAGCAAAGACACTTTTTGATTAAGAATAGCAGTAAAGACATTTATAGTGTTACAAAAGATTTCAGTTTCAAATAAATGCTGTTCTTTTAACTGTTTATAACATTGTTAATAGTTTTAAAATATATTAAAGTAGAAAGCTATTTTAAATTGTAATGTTTCAAAATATTACCATTTTACTGTATTTTTGGGCAAATAAATGCATCCTTGGTGGGCATAAGAAAAAAAAAACCTTGCTATGTGTACTGCGTTAGGCTAACCGAGACTTGTCATATGCTTGCATGTTGTTGCTCTTTTGTTGGTTTTGATTGCTTCTATTGTCCTCTTTTGTAAGTCGCTTTGGATAAAAGCGTCTGCTAAATAACTAAATGTAAATGTAGTGTATAAGAGACTTGAAAAAATCTTACCAATTCCAAAAATTGATAATTATTATTAATGGTTATTTATTTGTTTTTATATGAAAATTAGTATTAAATATTATCTTGTTATAAAATTTCTAAAATGTGTATACTGTAGAAACCCCATATCAGTTAAGCACTAAACCATGGCTTTTAAAACTGTACATAAAAGTGATTTTTATGTACATAGAAAGCACATTAAATGCAAGTAAAGTGTCTACTTTTAAGGTTTCAAATAAGTTTTGGCAGAATAAAATGTCAAAATTTGGGTGAAATAATGTTCCATTGTCATTTAGTCTTAATTCTTATATTTATGTAAAAATGAAACAACATACCTATTCTGACCTTTACATATTAAAATATATAAAAGTATAAGTGAGCATACAAAATTTTATTGCATTTTAAATGAGTAAAAAAATTCTTGCTGACAAATGGCCAAAATGGGATAGTGGCAAAGTTTAAAAATGTAAAATTACAAGTAAGTAGTATTTGGGGTAAAACTAATTAGTTTTTTTAATATGTCATAAACTGATTCTTGTGGTAAATGTGCCTGACAAGTTACACTGAATGACATTTTAGTGGCTGTTTTCTGTAAAAACTTATGATTTTTTTTTTTTTTTTTTGTGCAGAAAAAACGATTTAATTAAACGGAACACTTTCTAATGTATTGAAAAACAACAACAACAATTCAAAGCTGTATTACACTTATTGTTCTGATGCTTGAAAACCCTTTTTTTCTTTGTATGTTTTTGTATGTTTAATGGCACTCTCCTCCACCCTTCAGTAATCTGAGGAACAGAGGTAGTTCTCTGTGTGACATCGCCATCCTGGTGGTGGATATCATGCACGGTTTAGAGCCACAGACGATTGAGTCCATCAACCTGCTGAAGGAGAAGAAATGCCCCTTCATTGTAGCACTTAACAAGGTACCAGATAGTGTTGTCACGGTGCCAAAATTTCTGTGTTCGGTACCGATGCCAGTGAAAATCCACGGTTCTCGGTACCAATTTCGGTACCAAAGCAAAACACAAAAACATGCTAATTAAAAAACACTATTTTTATTAATAAAGTAAAATGTATAAAAATCAATGCCATTCTTTATACTTATTTAAAATTGTGTTTCAAGTTTTTCCACAAGTAATAAAAGTATGAAAAACAGTAAACAAGTTTCACCTAAATTTAATTTGTCTTTTAATTAGTGAAATTTAAACATTTTATTTTTTGGTAAATAAAGGGGATTTACTATTAAAATTAAAACATGAAAGAAATATTGTGTGACTATTTCTTAAAAAATAAAGTTTTATTAATTTATTAAACAGTAGTAGTAGTATCACATACATTTAACTAAATAATAGTAATATATTTCTGGCACAATGTCTAAACCGAACTTTTATTTTGACGGGTTGCCGTGAATACCTTTAAATTTCTGTGTGTATATGATATGACGCTGGTTTTACTCAAATGAAACGGTAAAATGCTGGTGAAGTGACTCTCAGAGCAGTTCTGGAGATGTTGTTTATGTATTTATGTCCTCATTGAGATGGCAGATGATGAAATCACCACGAGCGTCACGCGCGCTTCAGTGTATGTAGTAAACAAAACCGCGCGTCTCACAGAGACTCGCAGAACATGCGGGATTCATATTTGAATCGACTTTTGCGGCTTAATATTTACAGATACTAGTCCATATCGCGATTTGATTTAAGTGTAATGACCTACTTTTGATTAATTCAACCTAACTTTGACAAATTCCATGACATTCTGTGTTAAACTGTAAATTCCGTTTTTTTATAACTGGATTCCGTCCGCGTTTTCTGCATCGCGGAAATCACAGGGCCCTACACGTAAAGAACCGGGTTGGCCAGGTACTCGGTACCACCAGTACTTAAGAAAACCTGGTACCGTGACGTTTTCATTTTTTTAGTACCGACTTGGTACCGGGTCTTTTGACAACACTAGTACCAGATACTAACTACCGAATCCTGACACTGATGATTACAGTAAGTATTTGAATAGTAATGTGTTTCTTTCTCAGATTGACCGTCTGTACGACTGGAAGAAGAGTCCAGACACAGACGTGGTGACCACACTGAAGAAGCAGAAGAAAAACACCAAGGATGAGTTTGATGAGAGGGCTAAAGCGGTCATCGTAGAGTTTGCGCAGCAGGTCTGTTGTCATCGTCTTGTATGGTACAGTCCCATTTACTGCTGAGCTGCAAATGTCTCCTTTTGAGTTTTACATACAAGTGCTGTCTTGTACAATCTTCAGGGCCTTAACGCTGCCCTATTCTACGAGAACAAAGACCCTCGTACATTTGTGTCCCTGGTTCCCACATCGGCCCACTCGGGTGATGGGATGGGGAACCTCATCGGTCTGCTGGTTGAGCTCACTCAGACCATGCTGGCCCGCCGACTGGCTCATTGTGATGAACTTCGGGCACAGGTCATGGAGGTAAGAGAACAAGCTTCAACGAGTTCCTGCTAACAAATCATAACAGTCTGGTTTGGTATGTTCAATCACAATAGTTAGTTTTTTCTTCCCGTGGAGCCCAGCTTTAATATAACCTCTGCTGTCCATCTTCTATGTCTTAGGTAAAGGCTCTTCCTGGCATGGGTACAACGATAGACGTGATCCTGATCAACGGTTGTCTGCGGGAAGGCGAGACTATTATCATTCCTGGCGTGGATGGACCAATCGTTACTCAGATCAGAGGGTTGCTCCTCCCACCACCCCTGAAAGAGCTCAGAGTGAAGGTCTTATGCACTATTATTATATGTTTAGTTTGCCATATCCGCTGTGTTGTGATAAAACTCTGTTTGTAACTCATTTATGTTTTTCTTCTCTCTGGATACAGAATCAGTATGAGAAGCATAAGGAAGTGTCTACGGCTCAGGGAGTCAAGATCCTGGGAAAAGATCTGGAGAAGACGCTTGCAGGTCTGCCTCTCCTCGTCGCTCATAAAGAGGATGAAATTCCAGTGCTGAGGGTAACTGTTACTTTACAAACCAATCAGTCATGTCCTTCTCTCTATCTATAAGAACACACTCTACTTTTCTTTCCTGAATCTTGATGTTCGTTGTTTATAGGACGAGTTGATCCGGGAGCTGAAACAGACTCTGAATGCCATAAAGCTAGAGGAGAAGGGTGTTTATGTGCAGGCCTCCACACTCGGCTCTCTGGAAGCTCTGCTGGAGTTCTTGCGTACATCCAAAGTGCCTGTAAGCTTTCAAACACTCACACTATCTCATAAAACCCATTTTATAAATCTCTTTTTGAAGAATAGATACATCAGCCAATATTCTTAAATAATCAGCATTGGCCGATTATTTAAATCTGATTTTTTTTCTGTTTGGATGATGTGTCAGAAGTGGGACTTTTATTTTGACAGCACTGAAAATGTCAGTCCCTGAGCTTATGTACCTCTCATTCTCCATTAGGAATCAAGACCTTGCTATCTAAAGTGTTTTTTTTTTTTTTTTAATCCAGTTCAAATGGTTTTTTTAATAATTCATTTTCAAACTGTTGATTTCTAATTTAGTAAACATTATGTAAAAAAATAAATAAATTTATACAACTGTTATGCATCTCAGCCATCAAATCTATATCGGTAACCACTATTGAAGAAATTACATTTACAAGCTACACTAAAAGAGACACCATAAATTGATGGCATCTCTGTGCAATGCACAGATTAACTATTGATTCCTGCTGAGTTTAATGGTAGCATTTTGCATAAAAATACATAGTGCACAAATATTGGTAAAAATAGTCTATTTTTAATTAGATTGTACTTATTTTTTATACTTTGAAGGGTTAAATGAAATGCAAATATATTTATAATCAGTGTTTCAGGTGTTTGTATCCCCATTTAAATTCTCTCTCTGTCTCTCAGTATGCGGGCATCAACATTGGTCCTGTCCACAGGAAAGATGTCATGAAAGCTTCCACTATGTTGGAGCATGATCCACAGTATGTATTCTGATTGATACATAATGTATCTCCTCTTGTGAGATTGTCATCCTAATCATTTGCTCTCTCTCTCTTCCTATAGGTATGCAGTGATCTTGGCGTTTGATGTGAAAATCGAGCGAGATTCACAGGAGCTGGCCGACAGTCTTGGAGTGCGAATTTTCAGCGCTGAGATCATCTACCATCTGTTTGATGCCTTTACCAAATACAGAGAAGACTACAAGAAACAGAAACAGGATGAGTTCAAGTGTGTTATCTACTGCCCTCATCCTCTTCTTTTTCATCATTGACATATACTACTGTTCAAAAGTTCATACTTTTTTAGTTAATACTAAAAATTTACTTTTATTCAACAAGGAATTATTCAAAAGTGACAGTAAAGACATTTACAAAAGATATGTCAAACAAATGCTGTTCTTTTAAACTTTCTATTCAACAAAGAATCCTGAAAAATGAACCAGTTTCTATAAAAGTATTAAGCAGCGCAACTGTTTTTAATATTGATAATAAGAAATGTTACTTGAACGGCACATCAGCATATTAGAATGATTTCTGAAGGATCATGTCACAATGAAGACTGGAGTAATGATGCTGAAAATTCAGCTTTGAATCACAGGAATCAATTACACTTTAAAATATATTCAGATACAAAATAAACAGTATTTTACAATCTTACTTTACAATATTGTTTTGCAACATTTTGGATCAAATGAATGCAGCCTTTGTGAGTTTAAAAGACTTTTGAAAACCAACCCCAAACTTTTGAATGGTAGTGTACAGTTTATCATTAACTCACCTGAGTCAAAATATTTTGTGCAATTCAGGCTTTTTGAGTCAATTTACATCACAAATATGCCAAAATTCATTAAGACTGTGGTTACAGTGATTTCTTTGAAAAACAATTCATTTCTCCTGAATGTTTGCCATCTGAATATCTGAAAGTTTCTCTCTTTTTCAGACACATAGCTGTGTTCCCCAGTAAGCTGCGTATATTGCCCCAGTTCATCTTCAACTCTAGAGATCCCATTGTCATGGGGGTCACTGTGGAGGCTGGAGTACTGAGGACTGGCACTCCGCTGTGTGTGCCCAGCAAAGGGGTGAGAAATTTAGAGAGCGTGTTGTTTTTTTTTTTGTTTTTTTTAACTCAACAGTTAAAGAAGCAGAGAAGCTCCATTCCTCTACTGTTTATTTTACGGTACAATTTGTATTGTTTGCATTAATTTATTCCACCTTTTCTCTCTCTCAGTTTGTAGATATTGGCATTGTGACCAGTATTGAAATAAATCACAAGTCTGTAGATAGCGCTAAGAAAGGACAGGAGATCTGTGTGAAGATAGAGCCAATTCCTGGAGAATCACCCAAGATGTACGGCCGACACTTTGAGGCTGTAGACATCATTGTTAGCAAGGTAAACTCTCTCCCTACATCCTGAAATAAAGCCACTGGAGCTTTTGGTTTAAATTATAATACATTTTATTAAAATGTTATATTTTTAATTTTTATTTTATAATATTTATTATATTTTTCATTTATTATAATTATAATTTGATAGATAATTTTTTTTGCCTCGGCAACTAATGTACCAAAATTGTAAGCCGTACTAAACTAAACACTTAAACTAAAAATATTTAAATGAAATATTTAAAAAACAAATACAAATGTTGCAGCGCATATTTAAATGCGATTCATATGTCTTCCTTTATCTCTTGCAGATCACCCGTCAGTCAATCGACGCTCTGAAGAACTGGTTCAGAGACGAGATGCAGAAATCAGACTGGCAATTAATCATGGAACTGAAGAAAACCTTTGAAATCATCTGAACACACCAGTGACTGTGACTGACTGATCGTAGCTCTCAAACGCCCCCCCGTGCACACATACAGACGCTATACGTTGTCCGCTCCTAAATGTCACACGTGATTCTGGAGTCATCGGTGTTGCTCATACATTTGTACTCAGACACAGCCTTGCACAGTCCCGTATCGAGGACTAGTTTCTCGTGTGCATGGGCGAACGCTCACACCACTCCTCTTTTCCTCTCCAACAATTTTTGGGTGGTGGGGAGTGTTGGACACAAAAAAAAGATGAAAAAAAAAGAAAAGTGAAAAAAAGCAAGGAAAAAAGTTTTTCTGTGAGAAACTGAAACTATTACCACTGTTTTAAACAGTGACAAATATTAGATGATGTTAGACAACCTTTACAATTATTCCAAACGTGCCTGTTCTCTCTTGATCAATCCAGTTTATTTTTCTTTCATTTCATGGTTTTCTCCTCAAAGTTCACTGTATGGCTGGATTAAACTTGAGCTGCTGATTTAGGCCTGAGGTTTAAATCAAAAGTTATAATGACTGCTGGAGATTTCGCCAGGATTTTAGATATCAAAAACATTTACCTTATCAGTATTTTCATTAGCCCTGCTTTTTTCTTTCCTTTCTGGAGTGCAGTTCTTAAATTGTCCTTTTTAAAACTATCCTCTCCCAGCCAGAAACTGACTCTCTCTCCTTCTCTCCCTCTCTTGGGTTTCCTTTGTGCCCACTGACGCCTTCACCCAGAGTGTGTGAACTTGGATGAAAGGCCCTTCCCTTCCTCATTTTGAACATGAAATATCAAATAATTTGACATGTGAAAATCAACAATAAAGAGATGGCCTATTTATAGATGTTGTTATTTCTTAAGTTTTGGTTTCGGTGATAGTAAATACACAGGTTAATCTTACAAAAGGAGAAATAGACATATTTTGTGTAAAGAAAAAGAGACCCTTTTTGAGCACCACAAAGATTTGTGACATTATTTTTGCTCCAAAATGTCAATAGCCAGTTACAATATGGGAATACTCATCCTCATTACTGTGATGTGAAAAAATAAGTATATATCACCGTAGTGTTAGTTGTAGGTGATTTAATTTATGCTGGTTTTAATCATTAAAAATTGTATTGACAGAATGGTTTTCAGTACTTCATTACAGCACATAGAATATATATTAATATTAGATTTGTTACATATTTGTTGATATATTACAATAATGAGAATGTGCTTGTTATGAAAATGTTTCAAAATTCTAAAGATCCTTAAACGTTTTTTTCTTTATGTAAAATACAATAAATTCCAGTCAGTGCCCAAACCTTGTCCTGCAAAAAAGATGTTTATTTATTGATCAATGATGCCTCCTGGGGGCTGTTTCATAAAACAAATTTACCAAATAAGCCAGATTTATTCCAGTTATTCTGACTTATTGTCACTTGATTTGGTTCAAAATAAGTCAGACTAACTGAAATAAGCCTGGCTTATTCGGTAAACTTGTTTTATGAAACAGCCCCCTGGTTAAGGAGTAGAGTGTTTTATTTACTTATTAATTCATGTGAGGATTTTTTGGAGCGGCTGGGGGCGCTAGAGGTACATTTGGATTTCAATGAAATGGTATTTGGCATCAGCGCCTTTTTTGAATAAATTGAGACGCATTGATCGCTCTCATAATAACAAAGTGTAGGCTTTTATGGATGCTTGTAGTCTGTAGATCATACTAGTTGACTTTTGCTTAAGATTTTATTCAAATAGTTTGTTTTCTCCACCCATGTACGTGTGATGTTAAATATATTAGATTCACTACTAACATACGACCTAATATTTGCTTAATATGTCCATGCGTTTGTTTCTGAAGTCCTTCAAGTATTCAGTGACCCAATAAACTGCGTGAATTGGGTGTCATATAGCGGAAAACAATTGTAGGCTGTTGATTTTGGTTTAACACTAGCTGACATCCTGGCAGATGAAAGAAGAGGAGAGAGAAACCGGACCTGCCAGATAACCCTAAACAAATCGTCATCCCTAACATCCAGGGAAAAGGAGGGATCAGAGCCCTCGCTCTGAACATCCTGCTGCTGCTGCGGACTACAACACAGGATATCTGTCGTTTCATACAGCCTGCATATTCGTTTGCTTATGGATTATTGAGCTTTAGACGCATATGAGGTCATGAATTCGGCTGAACAGACCATCACATGGTTAATAACGCTGGGTGTCCTGGAATCACCCAAAAAGACACTATCGGACCCTGAAGGCTTTTTACAGGCATCTCTCAGAGATGGAGTGGTTTTGTGTAAATTGCTGGAACGACTGCGACCCGGTTCGGTTCACACGGTAAGCTGTTGGTCAATAAGCTCATGCAGTTCCATAGTAGAGTAAATAAATGTCACAAAAGCACTGGTGTTTTTGTGAATCGGACACACAAGACCTTTGTATTTGCCTCCGCGCGAGCGTTTTGCGTTCATTGAGCGCGCTACGATTAACCAGTGCACATTTGTACATTAACATACTGTTTTTCTGTAACTATAGTTTTTAGTTTAATTTCTTTTAACTATGAGTGAAAGGAAATTAAGTAGAAATATGTAGAGGAAATCTCGTAAAATCTGTTGTGACGGGGCAAGAGAGGTATTTTAATAATAATCGTGATGAAAATGTGATCCGAATGTGGGATAGTAAATATATAAACGGAAATTAACCGTGGAAAATTAATTCGTTTATATGAGTCGACCGCCATTGACTGGTAGAGAGAGAGGGGGGGAAACGACGATGTCCGGTTTGTGAACGAATTGTTCTTAAGTTGGATCTTTTTAGTGAATCAGTTGAGCACCTGTCTGAATGATTCGTTCGAGAATTGACTCTTTGAACCGAACCGTATCATTCGGACGCGTTAATGAGTCAAAAACTGATGAATGAACAAATAATAAATACTACAAATTCGTCTTAAATCTTTTATAAGCCGAATCGTAGCTGCACAGATTGAATTTGGACACTTTAAATTACAGTGAATAACCAAACTATAATATTCCTCAATGGGACGTCATGATCCGTTGTTTTTTGAACCGGTTCATTGGAACGAACTGTTCGACATAACAGATTCGCGGAAATGAATCGAACATATCATCAATAGAAATATTTCTACTTTTTATAATTAGACCATTTTAATTATAAATAGAAATCTGATAATGGAGCAGAGTAGTTGAATCTGAGCACATTTCAACATAATATTAAATTATTTATTTATTTTTTATTATTTTTTGTTTTTGCAGGTAGGATGTTTATTTGTAACTGTATGGAGTTTAGTATTATTTTTTATGATATAATTTATTATATCCACATATAAATGATAATGTGGATGTATTAATAATTCATAAACATTTTATCAACCACAGACTCGACAGGCAGCGTAGTAGAATGTATTCTAATATATAGATCAGTAATTCTAATTTATAGGCTATACAGCATCTGAAATCATCGATGCTGATATGATCGCAAGTAATCGTATGATTTTTATAAAATGTCTGATGCTAAACAGACTGTGAACAGTGGAATGTTGCAATCAAATTGTCAGGTTCTATTGTATAAACAATACGTCGCATAGTTACAGCATTTCATGAAGATGTTAGACTTTGCTCTGACAGGTCAGGTAATGTTTGCCTGTGCCTGCATGCCCCTCTCACTGAACCCAACCGCAAGCTATTAGCTCACGTCATTTCCGCTATTCCTCCGCCAACTTCCCTATGAAGAATAAGTGGCTTTTGGCAGGAACGGGGCGATGAGCCGTGATATAAACAAATGGCATATTCACATAAGTTTTTGTTTATTGTTTGACCAACCTACTAAAAGTACAACTCGGAAGAGGATTTATCTGTTCGCTTTATTTTCAGATCTATCAGGACCCGAGGAAAGACGAGTGTTTGAGTAATATCAGAGAGTTTGTGAAAGGCTGTGCATTATATCACATAGAGGTGAGTGCTGCATGATCTCTGAGCTTCTGTTTTAGTCGTTCATCTCATTTGCATGCTCGTTCATATTTCTGATCACTGATTCAGTGGCTTGTTTGTGTGGTTTGAAGGCAAATCAGGTCGCCAGACTGAGTCTCAGCTGGAGTTGGGAACAGACTAATCCTGTGTGTTTTGGTTTTAGAGTTTTTATTACATGGGTAACAATGGCATTGAGTGTTATTGTGGCATCTTGACTTACCATGACAATTTCTTGAATGATTCATGCAACATTGCTTTAATGTTCTTTCTGCAGTGCCTCATTTGTAGATGTCCAGGTAGTTTGCTGTACTTTGTGTTCACAGACAGTGAAAAGTCAAGCTGTGGAAGACAGATTTGATTATAAAAACAGTGAAAGACATGTGGCCTGTATTTTGGAATCAATCTCTAAGGATGAGATTGAGATGTGACTGTCCAAAATTACACACAAATGTGAAATAATAAGCGTCAAAAGCAAGTATTTCAGGGGAAGAATGTATATATTTTAAGTTCAGAATATCACTCCAATGTATTCCAATAGCTGTAAAGAATCTAAAAGTATTTCCCAGAATAAAGCAGAATGTGGGCATTAAACTGAAAAAGATGTGCATTCAAGTCATCAATTTTTTTTTATACTGCTTTTTCACAATACACATTGTTTCAAAGCAGCTTCACAGAAAATCATCATGCTTATAATATCTTAATGCCTTATAATCACATTTATCAAATTAGAGCTGGTTGATAATACAGGTTACCTTTTGCAACAATATAAACAATCAAGCAGTTGAGATTCGCTATTTAGTATACATTGGTTTACGTGAGAATACTGAACGTAGGTGGATTAAGTTGGATTTACTTACATATCTAACTTCTAAATAGAGCTGTGCAATAATATATAGTTTACATGGCAATCTAATCATGATCATGAAACTGGACTGCTGAATTACAATCGGGGACGTCCAATATTTAGTGTAACATTTCATAATAAACACTTTCACTTAAGTAATTTACAGGGTGTAGCCATCTGTTAATGGGCGTTGCACCTGACAATTCTCAATGCCAGGTAAAATGAATTCAGTGTCGTCCAGACTTGTTTATCAAGAGAGGCTCTTTGCTGAAAACTGCAGTGCATTGTGCATTTTTTTCACTGTTGATATGCTATTAACAGTTCATATGTTTGTAAACGTGGTGTTCTGGCAGCTCAGTCTCCACGCAAGTCCAATAGGTGTTGGTGTGAGATTGAATCAGATCCTTTACCCACACAGTGTTTTTATTGGCATTAGAGCCAGTGCTATTGTTAAACCTACTTTTATGGATAGATTCTGTGTTCAGGTCCAACTTTGCCCATTTTTCCTGCAGATATCTACAGTATGTCTATGCAGGTAGTTGCATGTCGTTTCTTGGTAAAAGCATGCAATAGACAGTGCAGTATGCAGCCATAAATTATTCACATTATAGTGCAATGAACTGTCACATGACCTTTGATTTACTGCAACCTCTAAAGTCTAGTGCTGGCTGTGTAATGAATTGCACTCAGATCTAATGTGAAACCAGCGTGTTATTTTCAAAGTGACGCTTTTCTCAACAACTGCTGTTCTGTCAGTAAAAGCTGTTTTTAATTTTTGAATGCCACATTTTTTTGTCGTTTTTTGGGAATTCTGACAGTGATTTTTCTTCACAAACACTTCTGTGCTTGTTAACGTTCAGCAGCGTGATCGTGTAACTGAGATCTTTCTGCCCACAGAGGTGCTGTGTGCATATGTTGCTCTGTGCAGTATTTGTTGCTCTATATGAGTGCTGTTGTGTAGGACGGTTACAGTTCTCTGTGTGTTTGTGTGTGTGTGTGTTTCAGGAGTGCCAGTGTCTTCGGTTCTTCTAGCCAGCTGTGAGAGGTTCAGACAAGCCCTCTATTGTGGTGAATGGAGTTGTATGTTTGAATGGGCAGAGCTGCCAGCTCATTAATGGTGCTGTGGGGTTTGGCACAGGCCAGAATGAAGAGAGGCACTCCACACTAAAACTGCTTTTTCAAATGGCATGTTTGGATGACTGGTTTAAAGAGAGAGAGCAGGAGGGAATTTAATTCCACTACAGTGATGGCAGATGATGTAATGTAGACTTAGAAGTCTGTGATGATTGTTGATGGTGCTTGAGTGTTGGGGACTGGACTTTAGGCCTGTATCAGGTACTGAATATTAATGAAATGTCTTTGTGTCTCTTTTTTGAGAGGTACATTGGAGCAAATAAAAATAGTTCTTTTAATTCACTGATAGGAGACAGTTGTTTCATCAGTTCCTGATAAATTCAAAATCATTGTTGACGGTTTTTAGATTGCTACATTGCCATGGTGGCAAAATCATTCTAATATGCTGATTTGGTGCTCAAGAACATTAAAATGTTAAAAGCAGTTGTGTTTTTTAATATTTTTGTGGAAAGCCTGATACATTTTTCAGGTTTTATATTTATTTTGGTGAATAGAATGTTCAAAAAGAACAGCATTTATTTGAAATAGAAATCTTTTGTAACATTATAAATGCCTTTACTGTCAATATGGATCAGTTTAATGAGTCCTTGCTAAATAAAAGCATTAATTTCTAAAATGAAATATCTTGCCATCCTTAAACTTTTGTTTACAGTAATGTAAGTGTATTTATTTATAAAAGCAAATAAAATTTCACCGTAGTATGTATGTAGGAGAAATAATAGTTGTGATAAAAGTTACAGGTTATTTTTAAGACATGACATTCAAATTAACCCAATTTACTTCCCTTATACATGATAAACTCAAGTGTTTCACTTAATTACTTAATGTTATGGCAGTAAAATGGGAAATGGCAAACACAATTGCAGAAATGACAATAACTTTTAAACCGTGCAGAGAAAACAAGAAGTAGGCTAAACCATTTATATGTTGATTTCTCCAAAAGACATGGTTTCCTAAATTATAATCATCATAGTAAAATGCAAAGGAGCTGATCCACCAGGAAACATTTGGTGTGTGGACACAAATCCAAGACCACTTTACTTCTCCATCTTATTGCCTGTATCGTCTGAAGGGTTCAATTCAAGCTGGTGTCAGACCAGGCCAGTTTGGGTTTACTTGGGATGAGCTTATGTGTCCAGATGGCCCAGAGAGCAGCAGGTAGTCTGAGAGCCAGAAACCCACACAAACACACAACATTGCACAAGCTTAGCAAAACTACATTCTTATATTCCCTCAGTGAAGCAGATTACTTTTATAGAGAATCTGTGATCATCATAAATGTTTGTAGGTTTCTGTGACTAGAAATTTGGTCCGTCACAAAGAGGTCAAATTTACCCTAGCGCCAGAGTTTCTGTAATGTTGCTTATTGCGCAGAATATGTGCATATTTTTATGAATGATTGTTACTGTTCTTCTGTTTTGCGTATGGCCTCTGGATTTGCATATTTAGCATTACATGACTTGAGTTACAATCCAAAACTGTCCATCAAAGTTTAATATGTAGACCTGAAGCTTTTCACCATGTTTAATGCTTGGGTCAGCATCGGTCATCATATTCTAATCCCTTGATGCATTTCATTTCAATGCATACATTTAAATATGCTGATCTGAAACATTTCTTATTATTTTCAAAGTTGAAAACAGTCGTGCTGCTTGATATTTTTGTGAAAATCATGATACATTTTTTTTCTATATTCTTTGATGAATAGAAAGTTAAGAAAAGCAGTTATTTGAATCTTTTGTGGCATTTTAAAAGTCTTTACTGTCACTTTTCATTTTCATTTGTAATTGTGTAATTAAACTCTTTCTGACCCTAAAATTTTAAATGGTATGTTATGAATCAAGTCCATCTTGTATTGCAGATTGAAAAACAGTATTTATCCTTTTGGGACTTCTGAACCCACTGCACTTATGGCATCAGGATGTATGATTTATGATCTTGTGCATCAAACCAAAACATGCTAGTCTAATATTTAATTTCTTTTTGTATATGCTTATCTGTATGTACAGAGCGTAGCACATCCAAATTCTGTACTTTTATTCACTTTATATTTGATCTTATGCATGTCTTTTGGTTTTTGTCCCTCTGCAGGTATTTGAGGCCAATGACTTGCTTCAGGGCCAGAACTTCTCCAAGGTCTTGAATTGTTTGGTTGCACTCAAC
Source organism: Tor tambroides (assembly GCA_021397915.2). NCBI lineage: Eukaryota > Metazoa > Chordata > Actinopteri > Cypriniformes > Cyprinidae > Tor > Tor tambroides. The sequence goes on along the minus strand of JAFVLL020014641.1, from coordinate 31,862 downwards.
AAAGCAACTTCAGGTGAGATACTTCTGAAACACCTGTATTATCTGTGCTGTCTGACAGAATGTTTATAAAATCATAAAGAGGCATTTACTTTATTACCAGAATGGCCTAGCTGTATTTGTCTGAGCACGGTATTTACTCAGAAGTGAGCTAAACCTGACATGATTGCCTAAAGCCTCCTTTTGTGGGATGTCCTCATTTGTAAAAACAGCATTAAATGTATAAAGTAAATATATTTTTTATAAGATTTTTAAGAATGCAGAAAGATTTTGGAAGGAATACTTCACCCAAAAATGAAAATCTTGTCATCGTTTACTTACCTTCCACTTGTTCCAGACCTGTATGAGTTCTTCTGTTGAACACAAAAGAATGTTGGTAACCAAATAGTAGCTGTTAGCCATTAACTTCCAAGTATTTTTTCCATACTATGTAAGTCGGTGGCTACCAGCAACTGTTTGCTCCCCGACATTCTTCAAAATGTCTTCTTTTGTGTTTATCGTTTAACAAGATTTTCATTTCTGGGTGACCTATCCATTTAAGATTAGGGTTAGGTTATATAAGCTATGTCTAGCTGTAAAGACAATAGAATGGAATGTCCCCATTTAGATAGCTAAGTAAATGTGTGTGCTTGAAGTGAATGTGTGTGTTTTTGCTGATGTGCATTTTCTGGTTGTAGAGTCCGGTGGTGAGAGAAATTCTGTGTGTTCCCGTCGCTCGTCTTCTCTGCGGATCAAGTCCTTTGACTCCATCAGCTGTTCGTCCACTCACAGGAGATCATCCAGACTCAAGTACAACCAGTACCGCAGTCTGGTGAGCACCACAATCACTCCACACCCTGATGTAGAATACAATGGCTTATTTTAAACCACTGGAAAACAGACTGAAGTGATTTTAAGAATAACCGTCAAAGGTACTATTCAGTTCTTTGTGTGTAAAACCTTTTTGAGTTGAAAACCTACTTGACACACCTGTAATTTGAGTCCTCAGACAAATATGAAAGAAAAGCCGGAACAAATTCTCTCTGTATTTCTTTCTCTGTAGGACATGTCTGAAAACAGTGCCCCTCAGGTGCTGGTGAAAGCGCGGTTTAACTTCCAGCAGACCAATGAAGATGAGCTGTCCTTCAATAAGGGTGATATCATCCAGGTGATACGGCAGGAAGAGGGCGGCTGGTGGGAGGGGTCTCTCAACGGCAAAACCGGCTGGTTTCCTAGTAACTATGTCAAAGAGATCAAAGGCTCTGGTTAGTATTTGCCACTTTAAACCTTGAAAAATTTAGCTGCAGAAGTTAAACCCATACAAACTCTTGTAGGAAGAAAACTGATCTAGACTCATGCAAGACCAGACAAGCGAACTAGAGGGTTTGGTCTTACTGATACTCCTCTCATAGACTGCCAAGAAAAGCAGAAGAGATGAAGTTTTGCAGACCCCCGTTTACCTGCTGACTTTCTTCTGTGTCCTAGTGTTACCATAATGTTTTCATAAAAGACCTGCTGAGTATGTGTATAGATCAGAAAATTGCTGCGGGCAGCTGCATGTTAGGCTGTCAACACTTTAGACAGCTTAAAATATTTTTAAAAGCCTTATTTGTGCTTGTACTCTACGAGGCACTGTGGCACTATGAGAATGTAAAATCTGCCCGGGCCATTAAAAGGGTGATTAAAAGAGGAGTTACAGGCTTAATGAAAATGTGCCCAAAGAGAACCGAATGGCAGCTCTCTGCAAAAGCCAAAAACTGTGGGATTATATGACGATTACAGGCTTACAGTGGAAAAATGTGCGCTCGTTCAAACCAGCTTGAGTGCAGGACCAGGTGCTGCATAAAAAATAGCAAACTAAGAATTAAAAGAGTAAATAGGACACTTAATCTGAAAACACCATTTGTAATGACAAAAACCTAGTGTTTGTCTAGTTCTTTATTAAAATCTGCTGATCTAGTACTTTAGATTTTAACTTTCCCTTTAAACATTTTCATCCCACAAAAAAAACATATATATATAAATTTTTTATGTTTTTGAAAGAAGCCTCTTATGCTCACTGAGACATTTATTTGACCCAAAATTTGGATGTATTTTAAGGTATAATTTATTCCAATGATACAAAGCTGAATTTTCAGCATCATTACTCCAGTTTTCAGTGTCAAATGATCCTTCAGAAATCATTTTATATGCTGATTTGATGCTTGAGAAGCATTTCTTATTATTATCAACGTTGAAAACAGTTGTGATGCTTAATATTTTTGTGTAAACCTTAATAGATTTTTTAGGGTTCTTTCATATATAGAAAGTTTGAATAACAGCATTTATTTGAAATGGAAATCTTTTGTAACATTCTATCTGTCAGTTTTGATCAATATAATGTGTCGTTACTGAATAAAAGTAAAAAAAATCTTACTGAACCTAAACTTAACAGTACTGTATATTCTAAATAACCAGCTTTTTGTAGCCTTATCTCACCGTATGCACGTTGTAGTATAAACACAACCCCCTGACCCTTGTTCTCCAGTCCAAACATAAGTAGCATATACACCCCATGATGCCAAACAGATGCTTCCCTCTCATGTATGGGGAAACGACCCTAATGTGTATTCAACCCAGTTTGAATGGGAATAATTTAGGATGACATCAGAGCTTGAACATCCAGGGAGGAAGGAAACACCATCCAACAACAAAGACAGGAAGTGCAGCAGCCAGAAGACAGCGCTTCCCCTTTGCTCCACACTCAAGTTTATTCCACTCTCTGAGCACTTAGCGATCCAGACTCTTTTATAGGATTTACTTGTGTTAAATGCACGCCGCACATTACTTGTAGTAGACATTAATAGTATATTGATTTCATACGTCATCTCAAAAATGGCTGCAGTTAGGAAGAGGGGAACAGTGTAGTGTTTGTGATGCTTTGTTTTCTTTGGGTTCAGATTATGTGATTAAAGGGATAGTTTATTTAAAAATGAAAATTCTGTCATTTACTTCAAACCTGTGTCACTTCAGTTGTACGCAAAAGGAGAGGAAGAAAGAAAGCGATACAGTTTTTGATTAACATGAGAGTGAATATGATAACACAACTGTCATTTTGGGGGGAATTATTCCTTTTAAAACTAGATTTGTTCAAATCTCTAATCCGAAGTATGAGCAATAGCTCAGTAAGCACCACTAATGAATGGTTTGGTTTGTGGAGATGTTGACCTCTTAGAGAACTCAAGGAAAACAAAAATCACACATTTGCCAAGTGGAGAATAATGGTTTTAATCAATGAACTGAGTGTTTGCTTGTGGAAAAGCATGATGAGAAATGTTTAATCTGATCATTTTGATGATTCCAGGAAGTTCACACATTACGTCGCTGATAATAGTGTAAATGAACCGTAATGGATTGAACTAAGTGAAATGTTCAAACCGTCTTCTTGCTGAAGAAGAAGTATAATGTTTTCCTGTAAACTCAGATATCTAATATTGCTGTCCTGACTGCTCACTGCAGGAGAGATGTACTGTAATATTCAATAACAGAAACAAAATGTTTCCAGATGTTGGTCTAAGGTGACCTCCTTACCTTTTGTTCTGTTTTTGCTCTCTCCCACAGACAAACCTGTGTCACCTAAGTCTGGAACACTGAAGAGTCCACCCAAGGGCTTTGAGACCACTACCTTCTGCAAGACTTACTATAATGTGGTAAGAGAGATGTGCTGTAGTGATCCTCCCACATGGAGCGTGTTGATTATTTATGATGTGCGTGGGGTGGAAGTGGTGCCTCTGGGGAGTTTGTATTGCACAGATATTTCCCTAACCAAATAAGCAAGCACACGCAACCAACCATGCCTATACTTGATAGATAAGACTAAGGTTTAAGATATTAGGAGTGATTGTGATAGCAGCGTTATGAATCATTTTAGAGGGTTATGAAACACTGCAACATTTTTTGAACATGTTATTTTAGACTTAACTATGAGGAGCACATTCAACTTACGTAAATACAAAATCCAAATCCTTCTCTTTATATCCCGATTGACATAAACATCAATATGCCCATTACAAAGTCAAAATATACACTACCATTCAGAAGTGAGGGGCTGTAAGATTTTTTTGAAAGAAAATAAATTAATACTTTTATTCAGCAAGAATGCATTAAATTAATCAAAAGGGACAGTAAAAACATGTACAATATTACAAAAGTTTTGTTTTTTTAAACTTTATATTCATTAAAGAATCATTACAAAATGTATCAGTCTCCACAAAAATATTAAACCCCACAACTGGTTTCAACATTAATAATAATTACTGTTTTTGCTTTTTTTCATCAATTAAATGCCAAACTCCAAACTTTTGAACAGTAATGTATGTGGACCAGATGAATCCATGAACCAGTTCTCACAGCTAAAGATAATGCAGTGCTACTCATTTTCTTTTTTTGAGTAACATTGAGGTTAAAACAGTGCATTGCAAGGATATTCAATTTGTGTAAGGGTTTTTATGACGCAGCACTGTGTCTGGTTTTCTCAGACTTAGCCTTGAATTTACAGTCCTAAGGCTTTAATCTGGTTTTAAAATCCTCGCCAAACTAGACTTACTTAAGAGTTAATAATCCAAGTTTAAACACCCACCTGCAGATGCTGCTCCGGGTTTGGGCTTGATTTAATATCAGTAATTAAGAGATACACAATTCTGTTAATAAATGTCATTTTCAGTTCCTTTGTATATCTCTCTGTGTATGCGAATTTCCTTTGTGCTTCATTTCCTTATGCGACGTGCCCCAGAAGCCTCCCTCTGAGCATCTGCAAACCCAACGAGTTGTTAATGTGTATGTGTTGGTCAGGTTTTGCCTATGTTGTGTGGCTCAAATGTCCCCACAAGGATATTAAAATTGAAGTCACCTACATTGTGCATGAGGAAAATGGCTTGGTAAACAAAATGCAGAAAAGTCTGTGAAGGATGGCTTTAGGGGCAGGAGGTAGAAATCATTATATCATTAGCTCAGTATAAAAACAGCAGAAGTCAATAAAGTCCCCACCTTGATGGAAAATCTAATTTTTGTATGCATGAATGTCTTTACTTGTGAGCACATTTGTGTATTTTTAGAGGTGTTGATAGAGAATGTGTGTCTGGGTTTGTATTTGCATATTCATATGTAAATGTGTTGTTATGAACGTCTGTATTTGGTTATCAGTTCTCACTGGTGTGCGTGTGTTTGTCTCTCAGTCGTGCCATAATATAGGTCATCTTTTCCATCTCATTGACTCGGGGGACAGCTGTGCCTGGGGCCCTGCGCTGTCTCTGTGCGTCTGTGTTGGTTGTGTGTCATGTTTGATGAGAATGTGCAGTAACTGACCCTACACTCCTCTGAAGACCTGAAGATGAAGAGTATATATGTGTGTGTGTTTTAGGGAGGACGTGAGTTTGAGGTCAGGCAGAGTTTAGTCTTTTACAACAGCTTTAGGGGAGGAAACCCATTCAAGTTAAGGACACAGTTTGAAATGGCTGTAACTGTCAGGCTGTCCAGACGTCCAGTGTTATTGTTCATGCCAGGGGGGCTTGCATACATGTGTTTACAGACAAACTTTGTTCTTGGTCCTGGCTAATTCTTGAGGGAAAAAAAGTTGGCATTTTCAAGTTTAGACTGTTAAAATGTGTCCTGTGTATCCTGTATCCATAAAAATGTATTTCTTGTATTTTCAGTTATTGGTCTGGTCTTCAAACTCATATTAAAGATTCTACTCTTGAGAATCTCTATTTATGCAGAATTTTATAATTATAAAATATTTTATAATTCTGCAAATTGATGGGAAAATATTAGTATTGATTTGTTTAATGTTTTCTAAAATTATTATATATGTAAATAAATTTCTACAAATAAAATTAAATGTTAATTTTATTTATTTAATTGACCAGAACAGCGGGAGAAAAAAAACTTATTTTAAGCTTTGTAAATATTTTTTCCCAGCGGCCTCTCAACTCCATATTTGTGTTTGTATAAAATATAAATATTACAAAAAAATACATTTCTTCAATTAAAGGTGTAGTGGGACATCTCGGAAAATGCTAACTTTAGCCTGATAGCACTGAAAGCGAACGTCCCACCCTTCCTGCAATCGCCGTCCAAAGCCACGCCCCCTGAACACACATACGCTCAGAGAGCGGAATACCAGAGACAACATTAAATTACTACATCAACGGTTTCCAATAACAGTCCTCACGCTCTCCCCGCTCTGCACATTTCATATATCTTATCATGTCTGACTTTTGTTCTATTTGACCGTAAGTCATAAGTGCCCTGCGAAGTGGACATCACCAGATATTCCACCATGATTCCAGTTCAAAGCATGTTCCATACAAAGGGCAATAAAGTGTGCAAGATGTGAATTTAAATTGTATTTATTTACAGAGGTATATTATGTCACACTTCTCTAGTAAGTTTCGTCTGTGTGTAAAGACGCTGCGCAGTGCAATCTGCGAATGAATGTTCCGAAGTGAAATAAATTTCCGACGGATTTCCCCTGCTCAGGGAGTAGGGAGCAATGAACACTGTGTAGGGAGCATGTCAATCGGAACACAGTTCATGCACGTAGCTCTCTTCTAATGAGCTGGTTATCTGATTCAGGTGTGTTAACTAAAGGAGACTAAGCAAAATATGCAAAACGGGGGGCACGAGGACTGGAATTGGGAACCGCTGGGCTACATCATGTGTCATTCACCGGTCAGAAAACTTTATAGCTAGTAAAAGTACTACAATACCAGGAAGGAAGATCGGGTTGTTGATGTTTGTCTGCCATTCTCGCTGTGTCTTCACAGCGTGCGTGAACGCGCTGATGACGAATCGGGTCTGCGCCAACAGGGTGCGCAGAGGTACGCAAATACATACGTTGACAGACAGGTAGAAAATACAATTAATACGCTCGGACCGAGCGTTTTGATTGGACGAACATTTCTTGGTCCTACACCTTCCACAGAATATATAAATAGCCTAAAGATAAATACATTTAGACAACTTAACTTAATGATTGCTATCAGGATGTGAAGAGACTTTCAAACAGAATAACAAAAAATGTTTCTAAAGACAATCACCTATGACACCTTTAAAATTTAAAATGTATTTCATTTATTTGATGGACTTGGCTAGCAGAAAAAAATCCTTAGTTTTGAGCTTTGTATTTCTAAACTTCCAGCAGCCCCCCCCCCCCCCTTTTTAATACAATTTTAGCTGCTAAGATGTATTCAGAGAGGTCAGCTAGCCTTATTCAACCAGGGATGTCTTTAAATCTTTTAAAAGTTAGAATAAAATCAGAGTTTATCATGACATGCAAGGACTGGCCCAGTTCTGTCATCTCTCGCACTTTCTCTGTATGCGTGCAGTGTTTTATATTCAAGGATAATGAGTATATTAAAATGGACCCTAGATTCTTGTCTCTTTGCTTTTGACCTGTTAGTTTTCCAAGTGCAATGTCCTATTCGTATATCTTCTCCTATTTGTGTAGCATCATATGCTGCACTGACTTCATTCTCCTACCTAAAACTGCCTGATTGTGATAAGAAGAGACCAATCATGAGTACTTGCCCCTTTTTTCCTTGCATACTGTTGGTGCTTTAGGCATTTCAAATTGTTTTACGTCATTTATTCTAACTACAAATCAATATATATACATGATATTATAGATGTATGACATTTGAACAACAGAGAGTCTGGTTTGTTCAGTTAAAATGTATCTTATTATATCATGACACTGTTGCAAATTGTTTACAAAATTGTTCTTTTAAGTTGTTGTACATGTATAACACTTGTTTGTTTTTGTCATATGTACAGGTGGTTCAGAATATTGTACAAACCGAGACAGAGTACTGTAAAGAGCTGCAGACTCTCCTCTCTACGTATCTGAGAGCATTACAGCCCACTGACAGGTAAGAACACAAGCCGAGAGTCCAACATAAGCATAGATAATAGTAGTTCAGTACCCATCTCTCTTTCTTTCTAGACTCAGCTTGTCAGATATCAGTCACATCATGGGAAATCTAGAGGAGATCAGCTCATTTCAGCAGACACTGGTGCATTCCCTGGAGGAAAGCGTCAAGTAAGAGTCCCCATGCTGTTCTTTTATTCCCTCACTCACAGTTTGTCACAGTTTGACATCTAGTGGCAGTTATCAGTAATTCACTGTAGTTGTTAAATGGATTTACACTTTAGAAGTTTAAGATGTGTTAAAATTTTAGGTAACACATTATTTTAAGGTGTCCTTGTTACAGTGTAATTATACATTGAAGTACTGAGTAATGTTAATTAACTACATGTACTTACTATATGGTTTGGGTTTGGCTTAGGGTTATTTGCATGTAACTGTGCATAATTTATTGTTGTTATAATAGTAAGTACATGTAACGTGGAACAAGGGCACCTTACCAAATTGTATTATTTCTAAATGAATTGGTGTGTGCAGAGTTCCAGAGAGTCAGCAGAGAATAGGAGGCTTCTTCCTGTCCCTCATTCCTCAGATAAGGAGTCTGTATGTGACCTACTGCTCCAACCATCCATCTGCGGTTAATGTTCTCACACAACACAGGTGCATAACAATGCAATGCACTTACATAACAGTGCAATGCACTTACAGAAACACAGTGAAATAGATCATTAACATTGTCCAGATGCTTTTTCATTCATTCTTAACCATTACATTTCAGAAATACAGTCTGTGAGTCATTATTGATGATATCAGTGTCTGTTTGTGTGTTTATGTTTCAGTGAGGAATTAGGAGAGTTTATGGAAAGTAAAGGTGCGAACAGCCCAGGAATCCTCACACTCACCACAGGCCTGAGCAAACCCTTCCTGAGACTGGAGAAGTACCCCACACTACTGAAAGAGATGGAGCGCCACATGGAGGTACTGAACCACTCTAGTTGTCAAAATGTTTTGGCTAAGATGAGTTAAATGTTAAAATGATACACTACTGGTTTTTAGATTCTTTCATGTTTTAGAAAGAAGTCTCTAATGTTTTCAGGAAACACTTTTGTTGTAATCATTATAGCTTTAGGATTCTTGGATGAATAGAAAGTTCAAAAGAACAGCAGTAGAAATAGAAATGTTTTGTTATAATTACATTATAAATGTCCTTACTGTCAAAACAGTTTAATGCAGCCTTGCTGAATTAAATTCATTTTACTGACATCGAAATTTTAATGGTAGTGTAAGTATTCTGGTTATGAAATGAAACAAAATCTCTGTCTATATCAGCATGCGTTTATATAGTATACCAGTTTAACTCACTCATATTCTTCCTTTGTTCTGCTCAGGCACTTCATCCAGATTATCCAGACATTCAAAAGAGCATGACAGTATTTAAAAATCTCTCAGTGAGTATTTTAAAGTCAATTTTCTTTGTTTTTCACCAGTATATGAGGATGAAAGGTGTGTGAGATGATGATGAGCTACGTTATCTTTCAGAACAGGATGCTGGGCTTATTTGTGCGTGTTTGTTGCTGTGTCTTCAGGCCCAGTGTCAGGAAGTGAGGAAGAGGAAGGAACTTGAGCTGCAGATTCTGATGGAGTCTATTCGGGGCTGGGAAGGGGAGGGTATTAAGACCCTGGGCTCTGTCCTCTACATGTCTCAAGTCCTCATCCAGAACCATGGCGCCGAGGTGAATGTTAGAAAATAGTCTAGGGGTTTTCAGCACTCAACCAACCATCAGGGACTTCTAGTATTTAGAAAAGTAAAAGCTAAATTTACATTAATTTATAGTTAAAAATATCTAATTTCAAGAATCAAATTGTTTTGTGTTCTCCATGGACCACTGGTTAAAAAACTTGGTTTAAGAGCAATCTTTTGTCATTTTTAATATATATATAAAATATATATAGTCGTCGTATCTGCGAGTCATCTGTCACGGCACCTGTAGCGTTTTTTTTCCGCCTGTTGGCAAAGGAATGGACCCACCCTTCTCTGCCTCTGATTGGCTTACCTTAATGTTCTTTCCCTCATCCAACCAATCTCACTCCTGAAGCCTAAC
>JAFVLL020014641.1:0-21781 GCA_021397915.2 Tor tambroides | reverse complement strand
TTGGTACCGAACGACAAGACGTTTTTCGATACTCGGTGGTATCGAGGCAATTCGGTCGGTGCCTAACAAGTATCGAACTCGATACCCAGCCCTAATCAAGAGAAGTTCTTTGCTGAAAACTGCAGTGCATTGTAACAGTTTTTTTTTACACCGTTGATATGCTATTAACAGTTCATATGTTTGTAAACATGGTGTTCTGGCAGCTCCATCTCCACGCAAGTCCAATAGGTGTTGGTGTGAGATTGAATCAGATCCCTCACCCACACAGTGTTTTTTTTTTTATTGGCGTTAGAGCCAGTGCTATTGTTAAACCTACTTTTACGGCTAGATTTTGTGTTCAGATCCAGCTCTGCCCATTTTTCCTGCAGATATCTATGATATGTCTGTACAGGCAATTGCATGTTGTTTCTTGGAAAAAGCATGCAATAGGCAGCACAGTATGCAGCCATAAATTATTCACATTATAGTGCAATGAATTGTCACATGACTTTGATTTACTGCAATCTCTAAAGTCTAGTGCTGGCTGTGTAATGAACTGCTTTCAGATCTAATGTGATAGCAGTATGTCATTTTGAAATGACGCTTTTCTCAACAGCTGCTGTTCTCTCAGTAAAAGCTGTTTTTAATTTTTGAATGTCACATTTTTTGTCACTTTTGACTGTTTTTGGGAAATCTGAGAGTGATTTTTCTTCACAGACACTTCTGTGCTTGTTAACGTTTGGCAGCGTGATGGTGTAACTGAGATCTTTCTGCCCACAGGGGTGCTGTGTGCGTATGTTGCTCTGTGAGGCATTTGTTGCTCTATATGAGTTCTGTTGTGTAGGACGGTTACAGTTCTGTGTGTGTGTGTGTGTGTGTGTGTGTGTGTGAGTTTCAGGAGTGCCAGTGTCTTCGGTTCTTCTGGCCAGCTGTGAGAGGTTCAGACAAGCCCTCTATTGTGGTGAATGGAGTTGTGTGTTTGAATGGGCAGAGCTGCCAGCTCATTAATGGTGCTGTGGGGTTTGGCACAGGCCAGAATGAAGAGAGGCACTCCACACTAAAACTGCTTTTTCAAATGGCATGTTTGGATGACTGGTTTAAAGAGAGAGAGCAGGAGGGAATTTAATTCCACTACAGTGATGGCAGATGATGTAATGTAGACTTAGATGTGTGTGATGATTGTTGATGGTGCTTGAGTGTTGGGGACTGGACTTTAGGCCTGTATCAAGTACTGAATATTAATGAAATGGCTTTGTCTCTTTTTTCAGAGGTACATTGGAGCAAATAAACACAGATCTTTTAATTCGCTGATAGGAGAAAGTTGCTTTCATCAGTTCCTGATCAATTCAAAATCATTGTTGACTTTTTGTTTAGATTGCTATGTTGCCATGGGGCAAAAATGTCAAATTCTAGTCTTCAAGGACACATGATTCATTCTAATTCTAAATCATTCTAATATGCTGATTTGATGCTCAAGAAGCTTTTCTTTTTTGTAAAATTAAACAATTTCTCTTTAACGTATATGTATGCACGAGAAATAATAGTTTTGATCAAAGTTACAGGTTACTTTTAAGACATGACGTTCAAAGATTACTTCCCGAATACATGATAAAATCAAGTGTTTCACTTGAAAATACTTCATGTTTTGGCAGTAAAATGGAAAATGGCAAACACCATTCCAAAAATGACACATTTTTTAAATGTTAAAATAGCCTGCTTCCTAACTGTGCAGAGAAACAAGAAGTAAACCATTTATATGTTGATTTCCCCAAAATATACAGTATTGTTTCCTAAATTATAATCATCATGAATGCAAAAGAGCTGATCCACCAGGAGACATTTGGTGTGTAGACACAAATCCAGGACCACTTTACTTCTCCATCTCGTTGCCTGTATCATTTGAAGAGTTCAAATCAAGCTGGTGTCAAATCAGGCCAGTTTGGGTTTACTTGGGATGAGCTTATGTGTCCAGATGGCTCAGAGAGCAGCAGGTAGTCTGAGAGCCAGAAAACCACACACACAAACACAACATTGCCCAAGCTTAGCAAAACTACTTTCTTATATTCCCTCAGTGAAGCAGACTCATTTTATAGAGAAACTGTGATCATCATAAATTTTTGTAGGTTTCTGTGACTAGAAATTTGGTCTGTCAGAAAGAGGTCAAATTAACCCTAGTGCAAGATTTTCTCTAATGTTGCTTATTCTGCAGAATATGTCTGTATTTTTATGAATGATTGTTACTGTTCTGCTGTTTTGCATATGGCCTCTGGATTTGCATATTTAGCATTACATGACTTGAGTTACAATCCATCCGCTGCTAAAACTGTCCATCCAAGTTTAATAAATAGACCTGAAGCTTTCACCATGTTTAATGCTTGGGTCAGACTCAGCATCCCACATATTTTGATCCCTTGATGCATTTCATTTCCCTTGATTATTGCAATTCACTTTATTACGGTGTTTCTCAGTCTTCTCTCTCCCGTCTACAGCTAGTGCAAAATGCAGCCGCTAGACTTCTTTCTGGTACCCGCAAGTATGAGCCAGTAACCCCTATTTTATCGGCATTGCACTGGTTACCCATCAAATATAGAATTGATTTTAAAATTCTTCTATTTGTGTATAAAGCCCTCAATAATTTGGCCCCTCAGTATCTGACAGACCTGCTTCGTCCATACACCCCATCTAGAACATTGAGATCTAGTGATCTCTGTCTACTCATCGTGCCTAGATGTAGACTTAAAAAACGAGGTGATCGCGCTTTTGCGACTGCAGGTCCAAAACTTTGGAATAGTCTGCCTCTTCATATCAGACTATCCCCCTCTATTTCTGCTTTTAAGTCTGCTCTAAAGACATATCTCTTCTCTCTAGCTTTTAGTACCCCTTGATCTTTGGTTGAATTGATGTTTTGTTAGTGCTGTGTTTTTAATCTGATAGTCTTGTTGTATCCATCTTATTTTTGTGCTTTTTATTTTACTCTGTACAGCACTTTGGTCAACCTTGGTTGTTTTTAAATGTGCTTTACAAATAAATATTGTATTGTATTGTATTTCAATGCATACATTTAAATATGCTGATTTGAAACATTTATTATTATTATTAATGTTGAAAACAGTTGTATTGCTTAATATTTTTGTGGAAATCAAGATACATTTTTAAATTTCTTTGAATGGAAAGTTTAAAAGAACAGCAGTTATTTGAAATACTAAGTGAAATCTTTTGTAACATTTTTAAGGGCCAGATTTACTAACAGTTTGCGCCAGCGCAAACCATCTTTTGCCGTTAAAATAGTACTGTCAGGATTTACTAAATTTAAGAATTAACGCTGAAAAGGGGTGGACACAGTTATTTTTAAACCTGACCTTATTGAATATGCATTTGTAGGAGCTTCCCTTTCAGACGCAAAATTTATGGGAGGAGAGTATTAAAATGAATCACTCAACATGATTTAGTAACGTTTGTGCTCATCAAATTACTGGTATTTGCGCCATTATTTAATGCCCAAAAAAGCATATCTTAAACTATTTTGCGCCTGTGTCATAAGTAGATCACCCGAACCTGATTAGCATCAGCTCTGCTTATTTGCAACTACGCTAATTTACGCTGCGCTTGGTATATTGCGTTGGTTGATATTTAATTTGCGCGATGTCAGTAAATCACCCGCAGAAATTTCCACATCCATCGGCGCTGTTTTGGAATTGCGCTCTCATGCTAATTTGCCCTGTTTAGTAAATCTGGCCCTAAAAGTCTTTACTGTCACTTTTAATCAGTTTCATGTGTAATTAAAAAAAAACTTTTTGACCCTAAACTTTTGAATGGTACGTTATGAATCAAGTCCATCTTGTATTGCAGATTGAAAAACAGTATTTATCCTTTTGGGACCCACTGCACTTAAGGCAATAGGATTTATGATCTTGTGCATCAAACCAAAACATGCTAATCTAAAATGTAATTTATTTTTGTATAGGATTATCTGAGAGTAGCAGATCCAATTTTTTTTCTCACTTTATATTTGAGCTCATGCATGTCTCTGTTTTTGTCCCTCTGCAGGTATTTGAGGCCAATGACTTGCTTCAGGGCCAGAACTTCTCCAAGGTCTTGAATTGTTTGGTTGCACTCAACAAAGCAACTTCAGGTGAGCTACATCTGAAACACCTGAATTATCAGTGCTGTCTGACAGGATGTTTAGAAAATCATAAAGAGACATTTAGTTTATTACCAGCATGGCCTAGCTATATTTGTCTGAGTACAATATTTACTTGGAAGTGAGGTAAACCTGACATAATTGACCCTTCGTAAAACCCCACCCTCCTTAGTTACTGTTGCTACGTCCGACAAGCCATGCCGCTCTCACACTACACATCATGTTCTCACTCAGTAAAAAATACATCGCGGAGTAAAGAGGAAACTGAGACAGAGCAGGTTACTTTTGGTATGAAACATACCTTTCAAATTTTGTCATTTTTAAGAAATTCAAACAATAAATACTGCTTTGTGGCTCTTTAATGTGTCGTGACAGATCACTGTAGCGCCTCATTTCAAGCGGCACGTGAACCGATTGTCTTTTCATATTTACTTAAAGCATGAAATTAACATGAATGAACATCAGAAGATATTTTATTTCAACCATGGAAAGACATCAATACACACAATTTTTCAAGCTTAAGTCCACCGAAGTTCATCTACTCTCCTGTCTGATTTGTTTGTCGGACAAGATGGCGGATTCTGCGTTATGATTGGTCAGATCACCTGTCAGTCAAGCTCTTTGCGAAGGGTCAATTGCCCAAAACCTCCTTTTGGGGGATGTCATCATTTGTAAATACAGCATTGAAATATAAAATAAATGCATTTTTTGTAAATATTTTTAAAAATGCAGAAAGTTTTCTGAAGTGATAGTTCACCCAAAAATGAAAATCTTGTCATCATTTACTCGCCCTCCACTTGTTCCAAACCTGTATGAGTTTCTTTGACTTTCCATTGACTTCCAAGTATATTTATACTATGTAAGTCAATGGCTATCGGCAACTGTTTGTTTCCCAACATTCTTCAAAATCTGTGTTTATCAAGTTTTTCATTTTTGGGTGACTTATCCATTTAAGATTAGGGTTAGGTTATAGTATCTATGTCTAGCTGTATATGAAGGCAATAGAATGGAATGTCCCAATTTAGATAGCTAAGTAAACATGTGTGTACTTGGAGCGAATGTCTGTTTTGTTGATGTGTGTTTTCTGGTCGTAGAGTCCGGTGGTGAGAGTAATTCTGTGTGTTCTCGTCACTCGTCTTCTCTGCGGATCAAGTCCTTTGACTCGAGCAACTGTTCGTCCACTCACAGGAGATCATCCAGACTCAAGTACAACCAGTACCGCAGTCTGGTGAGCATCACAATCACTCTGATGTAGAATAAAATGGCTCCTTTTAAACCACTGGAAAACAGACTGAAGTGATTTTAAGAATAATTGTCAAAGGTACTATTCAGTTCTTTGTGTGGAAAACCTTTTTGAGTTCAGAAACTACTTGGCACACCTGTAATTTGAGTCCTCAGACAAATATGAAAGAGAAGCTGGAACAAATTCTCTCTGTATTTTTTCTGTCTTTCTCTGTAGGACATGTCTGAAAACAGTGCCCCTCAGGTGCTGGTGAAAGCGCGCTTTAACTTCCAGCAGACCAATGAGGATGAGTTGTCCTTCAATAAGGGAGACATCATCCAGGTGACACGGCAGGAAGAGGGCGGCTGGTGGGAGGGGTCTCTCAACGGCAAAACCGGCTGGTTTCCTAGCAACTATGTCAAAGAGATCAAAGGCTCTGGTTGGTATTTGCCACTTTAAACCTTGAAAAATGTAGCTGCAGAAGTTAAACCCTGACAGACTCTTGTAGGAAGAGAACTGATCTAAAATCCTGCAAGACCAGACAAGCAAAGTGAACTAGAGGTTTTGGTCTTACTCATGCTCCTCTCACAGACTGCCAAGAAAAGCAGGAGAGATGAAGTTTTGTAGACCCCGTTTACCTGCTGACTTTCTTCTGTGCCCTAGTGTTACCATAATATTTTCATTAAAAGACCTGCTGAGTATGTGTATAGATCAGAAAATCGCTGCGGGCAGCTGCATGTTAGTCTGTCAACACTTTAGACAGCTTAAAATATATTTTTAAAAAGCCTATTTGTACTTGTATCTACGAGGCACTGTGGCACTATGAGAATGTAAAATCTGCCCAGGTCCGTTAAAAAGGCGATTAAAAGAGGACTTACAGGCTTAATGAAAATGTGCCAAAAGAGATGAATGGCAGCTCTCTGGATTATATGTCCATTACAGGCTTACAGTGGAAATATGTGCACTCGTTCAACCCAGCTTGAGTACAGGACCAGGTGCTGCATACAAGGTAGCAAACTAAGAATTAAAAGAGTAAATGGTAGGACACTTCATCTGAAGACACTATTTGTAATGACAAAACCTTGTGTTCGTTTAGTTATTTAATACAATCTGCTGATCTAGTACTTAATTTTAACCTTCACTTTAAACATTTTCATCCCACCAAGAAAATAAATAAATAAATCAAAAGGCTTTAAAAATGTTTTTGAAAGAAGCCTCTTATGCTTACCAAGGCATTCATTTGACCCAAAATACAGTACAAACAGTAATATTGGCAATATTATTAATGTAAAATCAGTTGTACTGTATTCTATTTGAATATATTTTAAGGTATAATTTATTCCTGTGATGCAAAGCTGAATTTTCAGCAACATTACTCTAGTTTTCAGTGTCACGTGATCCTAATATGCTAATTTGGTGCTCAAGAAACATTTCTTATTATTATCAATGTTGAAAACAGTTGTGATGCTTAATATTTTTGTATAAACCATAATACATTTTTTTTAGGATTCTTTGATAAATAGAAAGTATGAAGAACCGTATTTATGCCTGTCAGTTTTGACCAATTGAATGCGTCCTTACTGAATAAAACTATTTATTTCTTTTTTTTTAAATCTTACTGAACCTAAACTTTTAAACGGTAGTGTATATTTTAAATACGCAGCTTTTCGTAGCCTTATCTCACTGTATGCACGTTGTAGTATAAACACAACCCCTGACCCTTGTTCTGCAGTCCAAACATAAATAGCATATACACCCCATGATGCCAAACAGATGCTTCCTTCTCGTGTATGGGGAAATGACCCTAATGTGTATTCGACCTAGCTTTGAATGGAAATCATTTAGGATGACATCAGAGCTTGAACATCCAGGCCTTAACAGGAAGGAAACACCATCCAACAACAAAGACAGGAAGTGCAGCAGCCAGAAGACAGCGCTTCCCCTTTCCTCTGAATATGGCTCCACACTCAAGTTTATTCCACTCTCTGAGCACTTAGCAATCCAGACTCTTTTATAGGATTTACTTGTGTTAAATGCATGCCCAACGTTACTTGTAGTAGACATTAATAGTATATTGATTTCATGCGTCATCTCAAAAATGGCTGCAGTTAGGAAGAGCCAAAGAGTGTAGGGTTTGTGATCATGCATGCATTGTTTCCTTTGAGCTCAGATCACATGATTAAAGGGGAAATTCATCTAAAAATTTAAATTCTGCCATTTACTCACCCTCATGTAATTTCAAACCTGTGTGACTTACTTCAGTTGTATGCAAAAGGAGAGGGGAAAAAAAGTTATACAGTTTTGGAACAACATGAGCATATATGATATCTCAAATGAATATATGATGACACAACTGTCATTTTTGGGTGAATTATTCCTTTTAAAACTAGATTTTTTCAAATCTCTAATCCTAAGTATGTGCAATAGTAAATATGATGCTTAGCTCAGTAAGCAATGCTAATGAATGGTTTGGTTTGTGGAAATGGTGAGCTCTTTTGTTGAGAACTTAGGGAAGGGAAGGAAAACAAAAAAAATCACACATTTGCCAAGTGGAGAATAATGGTTTTAATCAATGAACTGAATGTTTTCTTGTGGAAAAGCATAAGAAATGTTCCATTTTCATGAGTCCAGGATCCTCACACATTACGTTGCTGATATTAGTGTAAACCATAATGGATTGAACTAAGTGAAATGTTCAAACCGTCTTCTTGCTGAAGAAGTAGTATAATGTTTTCCTGTAAACTCAGATCTCCCCCTCTAGGTATCTAAATCTAATATTGCTGTCCTGACTGCTCACTGCAGGAGAGATGTACTTCAATATTCAATAACAGAAACAGAATGTTTCCAGATGTTGGTCTAAGGTGACCTCCTTACCTTTTGTTCTGTTTTTGCTCTCTCCTGCAGACAAACCTGTGTCACCTAAGTCTGGAACGCTGAAGAGTCCACCCAAAGGCTTTGAGACCGCTAACTACTGCAAGACGTACTATAATGTGGTAAGAGAGATGTGCTGGAGTGTTGCGTTAGTGGCATGTAACACCTCCCACATGGAGCGCGTTGATTATTTATGATGTGTGTGGGGTGGAAGTGGTGCCTCTGGGGAGTTTGTATTGCACAGATATTTCCCTAACCAAATAAGCAAGCACACACCACCAACCCTGCCTATACTTGACAGATAAGGTTTAAGATATTAGGAGTGATTGTGATAGCAGCATTATGAATCATTTTAGAGGGTTGTGAAACACTGCGACAGATTTTTGTGATTTTTAACATGCTATTTTAGACTTAACTATGAGGAGCACATTCAGTTTGCGTGAATACAAAATGCAAATCCTTCTCTTTATATCCTAATTGAAATAAACATCAATATGCCTATTACAAAGTCAATATATACACTACCATTCAGAAGTGTAGGGCTATAAGATTTTTTAAAAAGAAATGAATACTCTTATTCAGCAAGGATGCACTAATTTAATCAAAAGTGACAGTAAAAACTTTTGCAATATTATAAAATATTATTTTGAACTTTATATTCATCAAAGGATCATGACAAAATGTATCATGGTTTCCACAAAAATATTAAAAAGCACAACTGTTTTAAACATTATTACTGTTTGTTTTTTCTGTATTTTTGATCAATTAACTGCAATTAACATTCAAATGCATTAAAAAAAAATCTTACTCTAAACTTCTGAACGGTAGTGCATGTGGATTGCAGACGCAATTAATAAACCAGTTCTCACAGCTAAAGATAATGCAATGCCACTCATTTTCTTTTTTGAGTAACATCAAGGTTAAAACTGTGCATTGCAAGGACATTCGATTTGTGTAAGGGTTTATATGATGCAGCGCTGTGTCCGGTTTTCTCAGACTTAGCCTTGGACTAATCCTTGAATTTACAGTCATAAGGCTTTAATCTGGGTTTAAAAGCCTCGCCAAACTTGACTTACTTAAGAGTTAATAATCCAAGTTTAAACACCCACCAGCAGATGCTGCTCCGGGTTTGGGTTTGATTTAATGTCAGTAATTAAGAGATGCACATGTTCCACATCCTGAAAATAACAATTTTGTTAATAAAAGTCATTTCCAGATCATTTGTATATCTCTGTGAATGCGAATTTCCTTTATTGTGCTTCATTTCCTCATGCGACGTGTCCTAGAAGCCTCCCTCTGAGCCTCTGCAAACCCAATGAGCTGTTGCGTAGATCGGGTTTTGCCTACATTGTGTGGATCAAATGTCCCCACAAGGATATTAAAATTTAAGTCACCTACATTGTGCGCGAGGAAAACGGCTTGGTAAACAAACAATCTTAATGAAAATTCAGAAAGGTCTGTGAAGGATGGCTTTAGGGGCAGGAGATATAAATCATTATATCATTAGCTCAGTATAAAAACAGTAGAAGACAATAAAGTCCCCACCATGATAGAAAAACAAACCTTTGTATGTGTGAATATGTTTCTATGTGTATTTTTAGAGTTGTTGACACAGAATGCGTGTGTCTGGGCCTGTATTTGTATATTTTTATGTAAATGTGTTATGAATATCTGTATTTGGTTATCAGTTCTCACTGGTGTGCGTGTGTTTGTCTCTCAGCCGTGCCATAATATAGGTCATCTTTTCCATCTCATTGACTCGGGGGACAGCTGTGCCTGGGGCCCTGCACTGTCTGTGCGTCTGTGTTGGTTATGTGTCATGTTTGATGAGAATGTGCAGTAACTGACCCTATACTCCTCTGAAGACCGGCTGAAGATGAAGTGTGTGTGTGTGTGTGTGTTTTAGGGAGGACGCTAGTTTGAGGTCAGGCAGGGTTCAGTCTTTTACAGCAGCTTTAGGGGAGGAGACCCATTCAAGTTAAGGACACAGTTTGAAATTGCTGCAACTGTCAGGCTGTCCAGACGTCCAGGGTTATTGTTCATGTCAGGGGTGCTTGCATACATGTGTGCATACAACTTTGTTCTTGGTCCTGGCTAATTCTGGAGGGTAAAAAAGTTGGCATTTTCAAGTATAGACTGTTAAAATGTGACCTATCCTGTATCCATAAAAATGTATTTCTTGTATTTTTAGTTATTGATCTGTCTTCAAACCCACATTAAATATGTGGAAGCAGAACTCTTTAGAAAGCTCTGCAGCTTTTTATAATTGCTTTATAATTCTGTAAATTGATGGGGGAATATTAGTATTGATTTATTTTGTTTTCTAAAATTAATATTTATGTAAAAAATGTAAATTTATAAAAATACATTTCTACAAATAAAATTAAAAATTAATTGTATTTATTTAACTGACCAGAACAGCAGGATTTAAAAAATACAAATTTTGAGCTTTGTAAATAATTTTTCCAGTGGCCTCTCAACTCCATATTTGTGTTTGTATAAAAGAGAAATATATATAAAAAATACATTTCAACAATTAAAAATTAAAATTTAAAATATTTTATTTATTTAATGCACTTGGCCAGCAGAGAAAAAATCCTTAGTTTTGAGCGTTAGGCCTATATTTCTAAACTTCCAGCATCCCCCCTCCTCCCCCACCCCATTGTTTTTTTAATACAAATTTTTGATATGTTCAACAGATTAACCACCTGACATTTGGGTATAAATTTAAAAGAGAAAAAAAGTCATTGGTTGATTTATGCTTTTATGCTTTTCCAGGTAATGGCTGCATCTCAAGGTTCATCTGTTGTCTGTTTGAGAACAGATTGAAGATTTATTGTTGCATTTTGAGGTTTTAGCTGCTAAGATGTATTCAGAGAGGTCAGCTAGCCTTGTTCAAACAGGGATGTCCTTAAATCTTAAGTCAGACTGAAATCAGAGTTTATCAGGACATGCAAGGACTGGCCCAGTTCTGTCATCTCTCGCACTTTCTCTGTATGCCTGCAGGGTTTTGTCCTCAAGGATAATGAACATATTAAAATGGACCCTAGATTTTAGTCTCTTTGCGCTTGGAAAACTAACAGGTCAAAAGCAATGTGCTTCTCCTATTTGCATCATATTCTGTATTCTCGCACCTTTAACTGTCTGATTGTTAAATGTCGAGTATGTGTGATAATAAGAGACCAATCATGAGTACTTGCCCCTTTTTTCCTTGCTTACTGATTAATTAAATTTTCGGTACTTTAGGCATTTCAGACTGTGTTCTATGTCATTTATGACAACTATGATTCATGCATGAGTCTGGTGTGTTCAGTTATATCATTACACTGTTGCAAACTAATACTAATAAAACTAATAATAATGTAAAATTTTAAGTTGTCATACATGCATAACTGTTGTTCATTTTTGTCAAATGCACAGGTGGTGCAGAATATTGTACAAACCGAGACAGAGTACTCTAAAGAGCTGCAGACTCTCCTCTCAACGTATCTGAGAGCATTACAGCCCACTGACAGGTAAGAACACAAGCCCAGAGTCCAACACAACATGGAGATAATAGTAGTTCAGTACCCATCCCTCTCTCTTTCTAGGCTCAGTGTGTCAGATATCAGTCACATCATGGGAAATCTAGAGGAGATCAGCTCATTTCAGCAGACACTGGTGCATTCACTGGAGGAAAGCGTCAAGTAAGAGTCCCCATCCTGTTCTTTCGTTCACTCACAGTTTGACATCTAGTGGCAGCTACCAGTAATGCACTGTAGTTCTTATCTGGATTTACACTTTAGACGTTTAAGATGTGTGCGATTTTTAGCTCTGTTCAACTTTAACATTTATTTATTTGTCTATTTTTAGTAAACATTTACTATTTCTAAATGAACTGGTGTGTGCTGTGTGCAGAGTTCCAGAGAGTCAGCAGAGAATAGGAGGCTTCTTCCTGTCCCTCGTTCCTCAGATGAGGAGCCTGTATGTGACCTACTGCTCCAACCATCCATGTGCGGTTAACGTTCTCACACAACACAGGTGCGTAACAACACAATAAACACAGTGCATAGACAACTGATATTGGGCGGATGCTTTTTCATTCATTCTTAACCATTAAGTTTCAGAAACACCGTCTATCAGCGTCTGTTTGTTTGTTTGTGTGTATGTTTCAGTGAGGAATTAGGAGAGTTTATGGAAAGTAAAGGTGCAAACAGCCCAGGGATCCTCACACTCACCACGGGCCTGAGCAAACCCTTCCTGAGACTGGAGAAATACCCCACACTACTGAAAGAGATGGAGCGCCACATGGAGGTACTCAACTGCTCTCTTTCTCAAAATATACACTACCATTCAAAAGCTTGGGGTTGGTTTTTCAGAATTTTTTATGATTTTTAAAGAAGTCTCTAATGCTCACCAAGGCTGTTCTATTTTAATACATTTTAAAATGTAAATTATTCATGTGATGACAAACTGCTCCAGTTTTCAGTGTCACATGATCCTTCAGAAATCGTTCTAATATGCTGATTTGGTTTTCAAGAAACACTTCTTATTATTATCAATGTTCAAAACAGTTGTGTTGCTTAATAGTTTTGTTGAAACCATGATAATTTCAGGATTCTTTGATGAATAGAAAGTTCAAAAGAACAGTAGAAATAGAAATGTTTTGTTATAATTACATTATAAATGTCTTTACTGTCACTTTTAAGCAATTTAATGCCTCCTTTATGAATTAAATTATTAATTTCCTTAAAAAAAAATCTTACTGGCATCAAATTTTTAATGGTAGTCTAAGTATTCTGGTTATGAAATGAAACAAAATCTCTCTCTATATTATATAATGTATACCAGTTTAACTCACTCGTATTCTTTCTTTGTTCTGCTCAGGCGCTTCATCCAGATTATCCAGACATTCAGAAGAGCATGACAGTATTTAAAAATCTCTCAGTGAGTATTATAGATCAACATCATTGATTTTCTTTGTTTTGTTTTCTCGTGACGGGTATTAAATGATGATGAGCTGTTTGATTGAGTTATGTTATGTTTCAGAATGGGATGCTGGACTTATTTGTGCGTGTTTGTTGTTGTGTCTTCAGGCCCAGTGTCAGGAAGTGAGGAAGAGGAAGGAACTTGAGCTGCAGATTCTGATGGAGTCTATTCGGGGCTGGGAAGGGGAGGGCATTAAGACCCTTGGCTCTGTCCTCTACATGTCTCAAGTCCTCATCCAGAACCATGGCGCTGAGGTGAATGTTACCAAATAGTCTAGTGGTTTTCAGCACTTAACCAACCATTAGGGACTTCCAGTATTTAAAAATAAAAGCTGAATTTACATTAATTTATAGTTATAAATGTGAAATTTCAAGAATTTTTGAATTCACTGTACTTAAAATGTTAAATTGAAATCTTTATTGTTATATTCTGCTTCATCAGGAGAAGAACGAGCGATACCTTTTGCTGTTTCCTCATGTACTTCTCATGTTGTCTGCTAGTCCTCGAATGAGTGGTTTCATCTACCAGGTAAATCTTCACTGTAGTATAAATACATTCTCCAGTCCCATCAGTGTTTCACTGCACTACTTTTTCTGTTGTTTTTTTTTGTAGCAAAAATGACTTTGTTGCTGTTTTTCCCAATATTGTACTAATGTTTTTGGTTACATTATTTATGTTTGTGTGTTGCAGTGAAAACCCACCAACAATCATTATGTATATATGTAACTAGTATGTAAATATTAAGCATACAATTACCTTCAGTTTGTAGTTTTTGTAAAATTACTGAAATCTGTTGTGGTACACTAGATGTCAAACCACCCCCACACTCATGCACAAAGCAAAGGGTGAAAATGTTACCGAAAATGCACAATTGTGCGTATTACACAATTATATTATAATTGTGCGTGTGTAAATATTACCGAAAATGCACAGTTGTGTTAAACGTAGATGCTGCTTGCACATTGTCACTGATTACATACTGTACATTTTACATGTTTTATATTATTATTACATGTTTTGAAGATTGAGCAGTAAAATCCTTAAATGGGCTGAATTTCATACTCCATATTATTCTATTATTACACTGTTTCATATTATTCCGTTGTTACATCATATTACTTTATTATTACACTTCTCTATTAGAATGACCTCGGAATGGATCTCAGCTGTTTGTTTGGTTGTTCTTGTATTAATAACGCTCTAAAATTCTCTGATTGGTTGATTGTCTTACATAGGGGAAGCTGCCTCTGACTGGAATGACTGTAAATAAAATAGAGGACAGTGACACCACAAAAAATGC
The DNA here is from genome assembly GCA_021397915.2 of Tor tambroides. Lineage (NCBI taxonomy): Eukaryota > Metazoa > Chordata > Actinopteri > Cypriniformes > Cyprinidae > Tor > Tor tambroides. Next base: position 7,300 of record JAFVLL020014641.1, on the reverse strand, counting down.
TTTTGAAATATCTGGTGAGTTTCCCACACAGTTGCCCTCATTACTGCTAGATATTGAGAATACATATGCTTGAGCAGTAATGATGTGTGTGTGTGTGTGTGTGCAGGAAATATGATCGAGCGGATCCAGGTGATCTGTAATAACCAGCAAGATCTTCAGGACTGGGTGGATCATCTACACCGGCAAACCAAACGCACTTCAACCAGCAGCTTGAAACCACAGAGTGTTCCCTGCCATACGGTGAGAAACACATACACTACCATTCAAGAGTTTGCGGTCAGTACAATTTGTAAGAAAATCCTTATGCTCAACAAGGCTGCATTTATTTGATCAAAAATTCAGTAAAAACAGTAATATTGTGAAATAAAAATAACTGTTTTGTGTTTGGATATGTTTTAAAAATGTGATATTTCTGTGATGCAAAACTGAATTTTCAGCATCATTACTCCACTCTTCAGTGTCACTTGATCCTTCAGAAATCATTCTAATATGCTGATTTGGTGATTAAAAAACATTTCTTGTTATTATCAGTGTTGAAAACAGTTGTGCTGTGGAAACCATGAGAAAAGCATTTATTTGAAATCAAAATCTTTTGTAACATGATCAATATCTATACTGTCACTTAAAATCAATTTAATGTGTCCTTGCTGAATAAAAGTTTTAACATCTTTCAAAAAATGATCAGACTCTGTGACATATCTATATTAAAAATGACTGATATTCAGCGATATTCAGTGTCACTCACCGGCTCGTCTCCTTCCCGTTCAGCTGCCGTCTCACCCTCTCACCCCGTCCAGACACTCAGAGAGTCGAGGTGTGAGCGGATCTCCAGTCTACCACACTCTTCCTCACCTGTCTTCACTTGGAACCCCTCTCAGCGGTATGATGTGGGGGCCCCTCGAACCCCCAAAAACCCAGAAGCCCTGGAGTCTCAGCTGTCTCCGACCTGCACCACCCCTAAAACCCTCAGCTGCCTTGTGTTACAAAGAGGTATCATGTTACACTTTAACTGTATGTTGTTTACACATTAATATAACATCCCTAGAAGAATAATCACTGTAAACCAATGGTTAAAGCGTATTATTTATTAACTAACATCTATTTATTAAATAAACTTATCTATGAGACTCAATTTGGTTATTTGTGTCTAATTTTCTTACGTCCTTCAGGATCTCAGTAAAAGTCCCAAAAGTATGAAGAAGCTTCTGCCCAAACGCAAACCTGAGAGGAAGCCATCTGATGAGGAATTTGCTGTGAGAAAAAGTATGAGACTAATGATTTATTGAAGTTCTGTTACTTTCTACATATGCATGTGATGTATTTGATACAAACTCATCACATGTATTGATTCTGTGTTTACTGTTTGTAATAAAACATAGTGACTTTATTATATTCTTACAATGTTTCCTCACCCCTGGCATCTTATGTACTCTTCTTGTTTTCCATCAGGTACTGTAGCTCTGGAGGAGGATGCTCAGATCCTGAAAGTGATTGAAGCATACTGCACAAGCGCTAAAACACGGCAAACACTGAACTCAAGTATGTACTCTCTAGTCTACACCTTTATGTATTTTCTTGTGATTTTCATTTTCAAATCCCGCTTCAGTCCCAGACTCTGTGATGGGATTTGTCCATGTAAATGAGTGAGGACAATATAACTGTGGATCCCACATAATACTGGCAGTTTTGACACATTTTAAATGTATTTTTTATGTACACTGCATCGTTTGTAAGCTTCGGGTCAGTATGATTTCTTTGAAAGAAAATGCAAAGGGTTTTACGTTGTCACAAATAAAAAATGTTTTCTTTTCTATTAATCAGTGAATCCTGAAAAATGTATCACTGTTTCCACAAAACTGTTAAGCAGCACAACTGTTTTCAACATTGATAATAATAAGCAATGTTTAATGAGCAGCAAATATGCATTTTAGAATAATTTCTGAAGGATCATGTGACACTGAAGACTGGAGTAAAAATTAAAAATTCTATAAGCTAAAAATTCAGCTTTGCATCACAGGAATAAATGATATTTAAAAATATATTCAAATAGAAGAGTTATTTTAAATTGTAATATTTTACAATGTTACTGTTTTTACCGTCTTTGATCAGATAAATGCATCCTTGGTGAACGAAAGAGACATCTTTCAAAAACATTAAAAATCTTACTGACCCTAAACTTTAAAAGAGTAGTGTTTGGAATATGAGGCCCATATTTTGAGTCCTACAAAACGCCTTCATATGTCCTGAAGACTCTGTCAAACATTTTTACATATGTCTGTGAAGTACTGCAACATCTTTACTGCATTTTATTGGCATTAGCTATATAAATTTACGTTGACTAAACTCTTTACCACTGCGTTGATCACTCTTTTAATATTTTCTGCTCTTTTTAACATGAATATTTGTCTCTTTTCCTCTTCCTTCCTTCCTTCCATTCATTTCTTTTTCACCCATTTCTCTCTTATGTTGTCCCACTATTGTTATATTTTTATTTCATTCTGTCATTTTTATATATATATATATATATATAATTTTTCGGGCATCTTGGGCTCTCCCTCACTTTACTCCTCTTGGTTTTGGTCCATCCTCTTAACCCACCTGTCCTCTCCAATATGATTGGTTTGATCCCCATCCCTAATTAGCATGGCAGGGCACTGATTTGATGCATAATCATGTGCTGGCTGATGTTGACCAATCGTGTGTGGATGCTGTGGGTTGCCGTAGCAGCGGATTTCCCTCCTCTGATCAATCTGAAGACTCGGACTATGACAGTATATGGATAACTCACACTAACAGAATGGGTTCTATGTCCCGTAAGAGCTGCTGCTCGTATATACATTTTGTTTGCATTGAAAGTGGCAAGCATATCATTTTTGAAGTTAACATGTATGGTTGTGAACATATTGAAGACATGGATGGACTTGAACGAGCAAGAAAGATGTTTTCAGTGCTTTTGGTCCATGGCTTTCATAGGACAGAAACACTCATATTTAATAGTACACCATCCTAAAATTCTGTTTCTGTACAATTCAGGATTATTATAGTTAACTAGAACTAAAACTGAAATAAAAATGCATTGACAAAACATACTAAAAATGCTTTTTTTCAGGACCAAGGAAGGAGTCAGGGCCACATATGCTTTTTCCTGAAGAGGAGAAAATCATTGTGGAAGAGACAAAGAGCAATGGCCAAACTGTAATCGAAGAAAGGTTAGATCTCAGATTTCTGCATCTGATTCACCTATTTATTTACTGTTTTTTATTAGGGCTGTCAGTTTATGCATTTATTTATCATGATTAATCTTATAATGATATTGTGGGGAAAAAAATGTTTAAAGAGAGAGTTCACCTTCAGTTGCTGGTCCCCATTGACTTCCATAGTATGGAAAAAAACACTATGCAAGTCAGCTCGGACCAACTGAAGGTGAACTATCCCTTTAACATCTCAGTAGTTGTTCATGATGATTTCATCTGGATGTCCTTTACAGGAGTCTGGTGGATACAGTTTATGCCTTAAGGGATGAGGTTCAAGAACTTAAGCAGGTTAGTCCACATGCCACATGAAAATGTTTGTTTATACTTAATGTGTTGCCATTTTGTTTAAATTCAAAATCTGGTGCCGTGACCCGGATTCTCTGATTTTGCATCACCAGGACAACAAGAGAATGAAGCGCACTCTTGAGGAAGAACAAAAGGCACGGAAAGAGCTGGAGAAGATTGTCAGGAAAGTGTTAAAGAGTATGAACGACCCATCCTGGGATGAGACGAATTTGTGAGCCCATCTGTACATTTATGAAAACTGCATCTGAAAATTGTGTGTTGAGTGTACTATCAGTCTTAACTCCTGACCAAAAATACTTGTAAATATTGTGACAAAACTGGACTTGATCCCCGCAGTCACAGTATTACGCCTTTTAAACCTGATCCTTTTTAAGCCTTTTTTGTTTGCCAGTGCCAAGTATCTAGTTCATTTTCAGATATGATAAAGATAAAGAAATGTATTGAACCTGGACATCATCTATCAGAAACGTCTCTACAGGATCAGGTGTGGTCTGGCAAAGCTGCCAAAATGACTTGCAGTTTGATCAATTAGCTCACCGTCACAGATGTCATTGGTTCCTAGTCTAAAACTGGGAGTCTCAGGGATGATAGACACACTGTACCTACAAATGTTGCCAGGCCTGCATCACTGCCTGCGTCCTTTGACATTTCCAATCATTAGCCAATATGTTCAATAAGTGATGACATTCAACAGGATTTTTCCAATGGAAAACCTTGCAATACAATACTAGAGACATTTCTGAGGGAACTAGTCTTTTTTTAGAGATTTTTTTGGGGTGTCATTTCAAAGTTGTTTTTACAATAACCTCAGTTTTAATTTCGTCCGGTTGCTCTTTTGCACCTTGCAGCTTGTATCTTTTTTTTTTTATTTTTTACTTTTATTATGATCCTCTACACTAATTGTGCATTCACAGACCTTTTTTGTTATGTACAGAAATAATCCTTTATTGTATTTAATGCTCAGAAATGTGCCTTTTTGGAAAAAAGGAGATTTCCAGAATTTTGTCAGCATTTCTAGCTCTGTCAGCATTTCAAAGAACCTTTGTAAGAAAAATGTATGCAAGAGTGATTTTAAATTAACACTGAATCTGTGGTTAGAAACTGACAGATTAAGAGTCTATGTTGTCTGTCTAATTTATGTATTTAAATGAAATATTGTTTATTGCTAAATGACTGTGTATTGTGAAATTTCCAGATAACCTCATCTACTTTCTCTTTCCAAAGCACTCTCTATCTTACGCTCTCTTTCTTGCTGATTGAACTGAATAAATACAAATTCTTACTGTGACTCCTCGAATGGGATTTGTGTTTGTCTCATTCCTCTCTCGCATCATTAAATTCATTCTTCTGTTGCCAGATCTGTCCTTGCATGATGACAATATCAACAATATGTAATGTATTACCAGCTACTCAGACAGTCCAAAAATATAAAATAAAAGCAGTATCATTGTAAAATGTTACTACAATTTAAAATGTTTTTTTTATTTAAATAAAAGAAATTTAATGTAATTTATTACATTGCCTAATAGTTTTCTGGAAACAGATACTTTTCAGGATCCTTTGATGAATAGAAAGAAGAGCATTTATTTGAAATAGAAATCATAAATGTCTTTACTGTCACTTTTGATCAAATTAATGCAACACTGCTAAATAAAAGTATCAATTTCTTAAAAAAAAAACTTTTTAACAGTAGGGTATATTATCAAATGATATAATTTACCCAAACAATGAGGATGCGAATTGGCTTGAACATGTTAATTTACAATAAGACAAACAAACAACCCTAAAAGTCTTTTAAAGTCTTATTCACTGATGTAGTACAAAACATAGTAAAACAACATTTTGCTATTACACACTCTCAATAAATCTGTGAATTGTTCACTTATAGCAACATATTATCAGTGTGACACATTTCTGTCTTGTAGCTTGTGCTTGGCCTCAATAGTCATTGCTGTCTCAATGAAATTCAATGTAAATCTTAATCAAAAGATTAAACATGCTGCTAGTCAATTGATATACCACTGGTGTTTCATGACAAACTTAAGCTGTTCATGTATAAAATCTGGCCCAAGCCCCATATACACTGCCCCATTCAGACATGACACAAGCCAAACCGTCTTCCTGTTAATTCCTCCATTGTTTCGTTCTCATTGTCTGTGTAATCCGGGACTGAGATGGCAACAGATGCAGATGGAAGCTGCCGAACAAACAGGCTGCAACTCAAGAGAAGTGGGTGGATTTTGGACTGTTTTTGTGTTTAGTGTAAACTGGTAATGTGATGGGTGTTCGAATGTTTCTCCTTCTTTCCATATCAAGCAATGACACAAAATACAGTATTTCTGTACTCTCTCTCCAACCAAAATCAATATTCATTGGCAATCTAAATTCCTGGCCTGATGCTGTTTCTTTTATTTCTTCGAGTTGTATGAAAGAATATCTGGATTATGATGAAAATGTCACTGGATTGCTCATTGGTTTAGCATTGTTTGTTTTGTTTGAGATGTTGGCATAGTAATATTTCAACCCACGGGGCTGTGGTGCAGGTGTGGCAAACCTTGTGTGTGTCTCACATCTGTTTTCCAACATCGCTACCTCCACCTCAACCCTATTATGGCAAACAATGAGTCTCACCAAACGCTTCCAAAGACTCACAATCCTCAGGGACAGCAAGGCATTGTGGGAGATTTAATCACTGGCTGAGGCTCATGCAGAAGGAGGCAGGTTGTTCTTTTGTGTAAGAACTGAGGCGACTTTGACATTTTGAGAAAGACTGACGTTTAGGACACATTTACATAAGGACAAAGCCTAGAGAACGGTACAGAGAGACAGAAAATGTTAAATGTCACTTAACTGAGCTGCTCTGTGCTGTCTCAAAAGTTTTAATAGTGTTAACAAAATCACATTTCCAGCTACACTGACTGTACATGGACTGTTAGACAGTCATAAATGGACTTAATTAAGACCTAAAGAAGATTTCCACTTGTTATTTTTATACTTCATTTCAATTTCTATTCACACAAGTCTGTAATGTAAGAAATTATGCTTGTCACAACCTTAGTCAGGTTCAGCGTTTGGTGTAATGCATTTCTAAGTAATGGATTACTGTAATTTGATTGTTTTTCTTGAAAAAGTAAAGTAAGGGATTACACTTATTTTTTTCTGCCATTTAATTACAGATACTTCTGATGTAATCACATTAAATATTGTATAGACTATAGAACAGTTCTATATATATATAAAACATTGTGGATTTAACATAAAAATTTTGTCTATACAATGTTTTTTTTAGTATATTCTGTCACATGGTCCTTCAGATATTATTTTCATATGTGTTAGTTGCTTAATTTTTTGTATTAAATGAATAAGAACAAACCCAAAATTTTTGATTTGTTCCCAGCCATGTTTAAATATGTCAAGCGCAGGTTAAAAAGTTGATTATGTAGCATGGCCTACTTTATATTCTTGCTTGACTAAGAATACTGTTTAAGCAGTCTCGAAATCAGGTTTTAAACCCCATTTGACTGCACAACACTGGATGAAAGACAAAAGCTCTGTCTCCTTTCCATTTATACCGCATGAAGTTGTATACTTTCGCCCTTATGAAAGTGACAGGCCAAATTTCATTCTTTTATGGGGACTGACTGCCCCTCATTGACTTACAATGGAAAGGATATAATTTTGCAGATGTTGGTGAAAAAGCTCAAATGTCAGCCTCTTTTCAAACTGCCAGACCTGCCTTA
>JAFVLL020014638.1:0-92203 GCA_021397915.2 Tor tambroides | reverse complement strand
GTCACACTTACCGATATAAGCTCTGCAATGTCCTGTAACAGAGGAATTACCCTTTTCAAAAACTGCAAAGAAGAAGGGAAAACAGAGAAAATGGAAATTAAGGAAGTGTTTGGGCTCCATAGAATAGGCTAGGATTTCGTAATCCAGTGACTATACGTGTCAAAAGGTCTACAAAGGTCAAAGCCAAAACAAATATGGTGAAATATCTGCTCATTTAAAAAACAATTCACATGATGAAAAATATCTAGTAGTGGTGCCTGCTAACTATTAGGACTGCTTTTTTTTTAAAGGGAAAGTGAAAAATGGAAATGAAAATTCAGCCATTAATTACTCACCCTCATGTCGTTCCAAACCTGTAAGACCTTCGTTCATCTTCTGAACACAAGTTGAGATATATTTGATGAAATCTGAGAGCTTTCTGACTCTCCATCGACACCGATGCAACTGACACATTCAAGGCCCAGAAAGGTAGCAAGGACATTGTTAAAATTGTCCATGTGACATCATGATGGAGGCTGACATGGAAATGAAGTTTAATAAAGTTGTTATTTTTGTTTTCTTTACGCACAAAAAGTATTCTCGTATCTTCATAAAATGAAGGCTGAACAACTGATGTCACATGAACTATTTTAATGATGTCCTTACTACCTTAATGGGCCATAAACGTTGCATGGTCAGAACGATGCAGGGTCAGAAAGCTCTTGGATTTCATCAAAAATATCTTAATTTGTGTTCTGAAGATAAACGGTCTTACAATTAATGACAGAATTTTCATTTTTGGGTGAACTGATTTAAATGGGGGATAGTTTGCCCAAAAATGAAAATTCTGTCATCAATTACTCACTCTTATGTCATTCACTGTCACGGATTCACCAGGCTCCACAGGCACTCCCTCACAACAAACACACTCCCCTGATTATTAATCACTGCCACCTGCCTTCAATCACCACACTCATCACCACTAAAATTTAAGTTTGCAGCAAGCACACAGACAGTATCTGATCTATGCCTAGGACTACTCCTTGATTTGGGCGATCGACTAATCTGGATAACTTATTTGTGTTTATTGCTCCAGTCTCCTGATCCCCTTGTGTTTGTCAACATCCTAAGAGATAAGATAATTGCCTGTTATATCCAGCGGCTGTGGAATATTTGTGGTGCTACTCGCCTGCTCATATATATTCACCTAGTGCACTAATTGTCACAATAAACCATTCTGTGTTTGTTTCACCATATTATTTGAGTCTGTTTATTTTTTCTGACATTCATTTACAAAACACAAATACATTTTTCATTTTTAATGAAACCTGAGAGATTTCTGTCCATTAACTGCATTCACCCAACTTTGATGTTTCAATAAATTCACAAAGACATTGTTAATTATAATCCATATGAGAGTCATATCTCTACTCTTCTGAAGAGAACTGATTGCTTTATGTAACAGATTTAGATTTTATTCACATGTAAAGATTGATCAATACATTCTCTTCACATTGAGCTTTGTTGACATATGAATAAAAGCCTAAATTAAATCTGTTTATCATATAAAGTGATTGTGTCTCTTCAGAAGACTTGGATTAAACCACTCAATTCATATGGATTTATTGTATGAATGCACTTTTTGAAGTATTTTGTTGGAACAGACTTTCAGTGGAGAAACATAAATCACTCATTAAAATATCTTTTTTGTGTTTCAAAGATGAATGAAAAACATGGATTTAGAATGGCATGAGTAAGTAAATGATGACAAAATGAAAAATGTTCATTTTTTTGGTGAACTATCCCTTTAAAGAGACCGTATCGACCTTCAATGCATAGTTGTGAAGTTTGTGAACATGAATGACACCACAAATCATGCATCTTGTTGGGGAAAGATTTGCTATTACTATTCTAAATTATCAGATTTGGGATTTTTGCCTCATAGACAATAAAAGTGGGAAAACCCAACAGACTGAGGGAAGAACACAAACTATATCAAGAGACCTGAAGATTAGAAGGTGGACTCAACATAGTAACCACCCAAAACATACACGAATAATTTGTTTGCACTGTAAAAAAAAAAAAAAAAAAAATCCAAAAATACAGTAGCAACATCTTAGATATTACAGATTGAACTTGAATTACTTTAAAAAAAAAAAAAAAAAAAAATTCATTAACTGATTATAATACAACCCAAATTCTGGAAATGTTGGGATGTTTTTCAAATTTGAATGAAATGAAAACTAAAAGAATTTCAAATCACATGAGCCAATATTTTATGCACAATAGAACATAGATAACATAACAAATGTTTAAACTGAGAAATTTTACAATTTTATGGACAAAATGAGCTCATTTCAAATTTGACGCTTACTACAGGTCTCAAAATACTTGGGACGGGGGCTTGTTTACCATGGTGTAGCATCTCCTCTTCTTTCCATTTTAAATGAGCCTTGGCCCACAGGACACTACGGCGCTTCTGGACCATGTTCACATATGGCCTCCATTTTGGATGATAGAGCTTTAGTTGGCATCTGCAGATGGCACAGCGGATTGTGTTTACTGACAGTGGTTTCTGGAAGTATTCCTGGGCCCATTTAGTAATGTCAATAACAGAATCATGCCGATGAATGATGCAGTGTCGTCTGAGGGCTGAAGACCACGGGAATCCAACAAAGGTCTTCGGCCTTGTCCCTTATGCACAGAGATTTCTCCAGTTTCTCTGAAACTTTTGATGATGTTATGCACTGTAGATGATGAGATTTGCAAAGACTTTGCAATTTGACTGTAACGAGTGGGGCGGGGCTGAGAGCCGTGGGAGTGGAGTGAGGCCAGTCGAGTTTAATGATAATGAGCAACACCTGCGCCACTCACCAGTCTCGAGTCTCCGGAAGGATAAAAGGAGGAGGGACGACAGTGTAAGACGAGAGAGGACCAGGCCTGGATTTTATTTTGTGTTTTGTGTGCGACAGTCGTCTGTGAGGGGCTGCCGCTTTACTTTTGTGTTTGTTTATTTTTATTATTAAATTGTTGAAATGTTCGCCGGTTCACGCCTCCTTCTTCCCATTCTACGAACTGTGTTACATTGACATTGAGGAACGTTGTTTTTAAAGTATTCCACAATCTTTTTACGCACTCTCTCACAGATTGGAGAGCCTCTGCCCATCTTTACTTCTGAGAGACTCTACCTCTCTAAGAAATCCCTTTTATAGCTAATCATGTTACAGACCTAATGTCAATTAACATAATTAGTTGTTAGATGTTCTTCCAGCTAAATCTTTTCAAAATTTCTTGCTTTTTCAGCCCTTTGTTGCCCCTGTGCCAACTAGACCTGTAGCAGGCATCAAATTTAAAATGAGCTAATTTACTGAATAAAAGTGTAAAATTTCTGTGTTTAAACATTTGTTATGTTCTCTATGTTCTATTGTGAATAAAATATTGGCTCATGTGATTTGAAAGTCGTTTAGTTTTCATTTTATTCAAATTTAAAAAACATTCCAACATTTCTGGAATTCGGGTTGTGGTAAAATACCAACCTACTAGGAACTAAGAATCTTCAAAGTACACTGACAATCACTTTGACCTTTGTGGACCTTTTGACACGTATAGTCACTGGATTATGAAATTCTAGCCTATTCGATGGAGCCCAAACACTTCCTTAATTTGCAGTAACACAGGTGGTAATGAGAACCCCATAATGAGTCAAAGTACATGGTCTTATACACACAAAACAACAAACAACAAAACACCATCAACACACATGACACTAAAGTAATGCAATAAAATGTTAAAATTTAACAACATACACTCTTTAAAATAAAGGTTCTTTATTGGCATTGATGGTTGCAGAAACTTTAACATCCATGGAATCTTTCCACTGCATAAAACATTCTTCAAAAGTGGGAAAAAGTTCATTAAATTATAAAAATGTTCTTCACACTAAGCAAATATTGTTCTTTAAAGAACTGGGAACCTAAAATGATTCTTTTATGGCATCACTGCAAAAATCCCCTTTTATTTTTAGTGTAATATCTAACATAAAACTCTAATGTACATTTCTGATGAGACAAAACTAGGATAAACAGTTACCATCTAATGTGAAGTGTCACACAGGGAATTCTGGGAACATCTTACAATTTTTCACTGTAAATTATAAGATTACTTTTTTTATTTTACTAATATATATTACAGTTCTTCTGTATACAGTAATGGAACTTATTGTTAACAAATTAACAGGCTTTTACCATAGTATTTTTAAAGTCTTTTACTCTTAAAATTACAATCATTTTTATAGTGCGGTGAGCAATTGGTAAAGAATTAGATCAGAAGGAATCTATTAGCACAAACCAGAAAAACTAACACTGGCTTATTGTCACTCTTTGGCCCTTTTACAAATACACCTCATCAAATAAACAATGAAATGAAACCCCACCTAGGACTGAACATTGTCACTGATCCAAGGCAATGCCTCCCTGGTGTGAATGTACAGAAATCAACTAAAACACAAAGCTGGGAGGGTTTATGGAGGGATTTCTCACCAAATGTATTTCAAAGATATAGTGGTTCTCAGTGAGTGATTTTAAACATCCACAAGAGTATGTTTCTTAAAGTATGCTTTGAGCTGACCTGAAGATAGTTTATGGGATGAGTGAGATGATCCAGGGTCTATCAGACCGAAGAGAGATTACATCTGCTCAGAGATTAAATCACAGTACAGTCAGCACAGCAACAGAGAGGAGGCTCCTAAAAACAGAAACACAAATCACTCAAGCTATTACTCTCACACTCATCAATACTGTACATCTCCTTCCATCACATGGCCCTCTGTGTCATGCTTTATATATGAGTGTGTGTGTGTGTGTGTGTGTGTGTGTGTGTGTGAGTGTGTGTGTTTTTAATGTTTGTTTGTATTTTCCATTTTCATTTAAATTTTAGTTTAAAGTGTCTACTTTAATGTTTCAATTCTTTTTTGTTTTTATTAGTTAGTAATTTGTCTATATTGTCTACACAGTTTCAGTTATTTTTTCTGTTTTAGTTTTAGTTATTTTAGTTTATCAAGTTAAACTGAATGAAAATGGGAAATGTTGCTTTGGCAGCTAGCTGAAATAAAAAAAAAATGATTTTTTTATATTTTAAGTATTAATAACTTTTTCATAGTTTTAGTTTTAGTTAGCGCAGATTATCCCAGACAGCCTCATATATTTGATATATAAAGATATATGTTTATAATATATATAAAATCCCCATAGCAACAGATAATTTATTATATGGTATTATATGTAGCAAGCATATATATATATATATTAAATAATATCTTTATATATATATATATATTAAATGGTAATATGTGAAAATGTTTGTTTCATATGGGTTTTTACTTCTTATGACAATGTATTTCATATATGGAAATTTAATATATGTAGATACTGCATTTGCATATGAAGCAGAGCAGACAGGAAAACTGAACTCAGAACTGAACTTCAAAATGAAAGGCATGCTTATATATCCTCTTTAGACATCTTCATATCTGTGGGATTAGTGGAGTGTGAAGCGCCTCGATCTTGTTGCGGTTTTTTCCTTTTGGCATGTTCATCATCAGGCCACGTTAGCTTTGTGGTAAAAGCCTGCTATCTGTGTCTCTGCAACAGCAGGTGTATGTGAGTCTGTCCACAGAGGTCAAAAGGTCACAGATCAGCTGAGTTACAGTAAAGAAGTCAACATCTTCACCCTCGCACACCCAGCACACAAAGTATGAGACATTCCATGAGAACTTGGACAAAAAAATCCATTCTGTGTAATTTCATCACCGCATATTCTAAACACAGTGTTGGGAAATAGTGGATGTTGCCAGATCAAATGCTGATAATCACCATGGCTTTGTGCATTGTGTATTTGATACAGGGGCATAGAGTCTGGGTATGCCCGGGCCCATATGCAGGTGCATATGGGCCCAGGCAGATTGGGGGCCCGCCAAGCCGAGGGGGAACTTTTAAATGAAACAAGGGAACGAATATAGAGCCCTGCACAGGCCCAGCCCTTCTCCGACAGCTTATCGGAATTCTCAGACCGAGTCCGACCCGAGTCCGTGTCTTTTTTCTCTCTCTCTCTCTCTCTCTCTCTCTTCCACTTGACACAGCTGCTGTTTCAGCCATTAAAAAAGTTCAGTTTTGGTTTTTAATGACAAAGTGGTTATATTTCGTTTCGTTTCTTTATTAAGTTAATTTAGAAACATGATTGGAACATTTTGTGTTTGTTAAATTCAAGTTTTTATTTTTTTTTTAAATACCAAGCGGCCAGCGCCAGACAGTGAGTTGAGCATATATTTGATCAGTTTAGCCTTCTCAAATAAACACGATTTGAGACATAAACTTAATGCATTTCACAACATAAATATAAAAATTTAAGAAAAATGTGTGATAAATATCAAACTGTTCATGCTAAAAGTGGAAGCTGAAGCGCGCTTTGAAGGATATGGAGGCGCTAGCGAGATTACTTGCTTTTTTTAAAAAAAAAAGAATGGAAAATTAAAATATGCCGTAATTTTTCCTCATAATGGTAAGAGTATACATCATTCGAAGCTGCAAATAGTTTTATTTGTGTGGACTCACAATATCAACAAAACATTTAGCTTTTGTAATATAAAGAAAACAAACAGGGTGGTCTTGATCTTGAGCAGGAACATTTAACAAAAACTGAACCGAAACTCAGCAAATACTTGCCTCACTGACATGATAAATATATTTACAGAATGCTATAAATTACTACTTTACAATGAAATTCAAATCAAAAATTTCTCTTTCATTAGCCTATGTAATCCGTAAAGATGCATTTCTCTCTAAAGGCGCATCCAATGAGGAGATATGGGGAGTCAGGATTGTCAACTTCATACTATTTTTTATTTATTTATTTTGTTTGTTTGTTTGTTTGTTTTTTGGGTTGCTGTGCCAAGATTGTGTTTGCATGCAGTACAGATACCCTGTATTTTAGGCATTTTAGTGTCACGCTGAAAAATAACTAACCAAATAAGATTAACGTCATATTATTTTAAGAATAAAGTTAAAATTACGATAATAAAATCACGTTATATTGCTTGAAGTTAATGTGAAAATTACACTCTGCAAAAAAAAAAAAGTGTGGCATTCAACGTATCATTCTTAACACGAAAAACAGCAATAAAACGTAGGCTTATAGATGTTTTTGAAACTCTAATTGATCGATTTCATGAGACATTCGTTTGCATTCAATTGTTTTGATTTTTTTTTCAATATGCACTCAAATATTTATTCACGTTTATTTCGTACTGCAAATATTAAAGAGGAAAATATCATTGATTCACATGCCGCTTGAACTGAGGCGAATGTAGTTACTTCACTACAAATAAAAGAGCGCAAAACACATTTATTGTTTGTATCTGATCTTAAAATTTACAGAAGGATGAGACTTTGTGTTATAATAAAAAAAGCACAAAGCTTATTGCGATTATTGGGTGGCTTGCGTACAATGAATGGACTTGATAACGTTAAATATTATTTACAAGCTAAAACAGCTTGTGAATAGTCACGTAATATTATTTACGTCAGAAAAATCAACAAGTTAACCGAGTTGGAGCCCACATCATTTGGGGGGGCCGTACAAATTTTTTGCATATGGGCCCGGGGCTGACTTGCTACGCCACTGATTTGATACATATTTGAATATAAAAAGCCCATCCATGTGGATTACACGGTTTCACATAAACAAAATAATAAGTTTAATGTGATGCATATTTGGCAGTCCTATATAAATGAAACGAGTATTGTTTCTGTTATAAATTATATAATCAATAAGTCAAGTCAACATGTTTTTATAATTTACCTAATTTCAGCTTCATTTTTTAGGTAATAAAAGATTCAACTCAATTTTTTAGTCACTTTAAAATAATGTAAGTTAAAATGTGTACTAATGTAATAAACTGGATGTGTTTTAAATATACAATAACCAGGTTTATATATTTATTGTCAATAAAGCCAATTTGTTTAAATCTCACACATTTTAGCTGTATATTGCTTCCTTCACAGCTAGCCATATTTAACCATATTCATATTTTTAACCGAATAAATTTAATTGCTCACACAATAAAACAGACTTATGCTGATTCTTAGCTATTAGCAATTCTTAGCATTTTGAAAACATGATTATTTAAATAAAATCAAAGAGATGCAAATAGTTAATAATAAACTATGCCATGATTCTGAGTGCAGAAATCTTACCAGTTTCATTATATGTGTGACTGCCAAATATGCATCACATCAAGTTTATTAGTTTATGTTTAAACTGTTTAATTCAATTTGATGGAAATTTGATATGCAATTCAAATACACAAATCATAAATTCAGAACTAAATATATTTTGAGTGTGATAAGATATAGTTATATACATTGGACTTGTGTCTGGAATGAAACTGATTCCCAAAAAAATAATATGGTCACCTTTTACTGTTGCTCTGCAAATTTTTGCTGCCAAAGTCAAAGGGATTTCATGCAATCAGGAATTTTGCATGATTGCGAAAATTTCCCCAAGCAGATTTCAAGGTTCAAGATGGTGACCAACAGAAAACTGTTTCAAAACTTTTTTGTCAGCTAAATCTTACAACTCTGAATGAACCTTTTTTAAGGCCCGATGATTTAAATCGTTTAAGGCCCGTTCACACCAAGACTGATAACTATAACTATAATGTTTTAATAATGAGAATAGGGAAGTTCATACTACAGCTCTTACAATAACAATACAGAGGAACAATATCATTGGAGTCACTTTCAGAACAATTTTTCCAGCTGAAGAATGATAAAAACACTGGCTGCCAATCAGAATCCATCCTGCTTTATAAGAACCTGAGCATTTCATGACATAAATGCAGTGTGCAGTGTGCTTTTAGCAAGCAGCGACTGTTGCTAAAGCAAGAAGCTAAGCAAACAATGATTGAAGATTTTGCAATGCAACTTAAGGTCATTTGGCTCCTAAACATTTCATTGACTCTAATATATTTTTTCCATACGGAGCCCTGCTTTGACATTTCAGTATAATTTCTCAATGACAGAAAGGTCACAGATGTTATTTCTTCATGCCTGATGCCCAGTGACTCATAAAACACTTCCAGCAAGAGAACACACTCAATACATTAAGTAATCCCTTAACAGGGTCGTCGCTTTAGTCATCTCGCAGACATATAGACATGATAACGAGAATTACTCCAGCAATCAGTACACACACTTTCCAGAGAAACCTTCTGTGGTGCTAAACATGCTCCAGATTGGAAACTGTAAAACTCATTATACTCTAACATCTTCCCCCCTTGATAGTGGGCATTCATCCCACATTCCTGTCCACCCCCTGTCTGTTCCTGCGCACCTAGAATCAAGTCACCCGCGGTGTGTGTGATTCACTCAGGCATTGCGCTTTCTGATGAGGTCACTGACCTTGCTGATATAGAAGAACGGTCCTGATACGGGGAGGTGAGGAAGGTGGTTACACAGACTGTGGGAACCAGAGTCTGGACTGTCTATTTTGTATCTATCGCACTAAATAGGAAACCATTTTCATCATAACACAGAAAGAAATAATCAAAAAGAGCCAGGAACACGGTGTAAATCAGTAAGACAATACAGTAAAACAACTCTGCTTGTAAATTCCAGCATATTTCAATGACTTCCAGCAAACCACAGTTCACACAATTGCAAACAATGTCACAAAGTTATAGTTTGGAACAGCTCTCCATCTGCATAGTTTCTTGTTAGTTTCTGATGTCCCCTACACTATGTGCAGAACCATGTTTATATAAAATCTTTTTTTTTTTTTTTTTTTTTTTAAAGTAAATAAATAGAAATAGTCATAAAAATACTAGTGTTTATTGAAAATATGCGTGTCAACAGGACATTTCATCATCAGGGTTTCTGCACGCATTATGGAGGTACATTTAAGTACTCTTTAAGGTGTTTTAAGGGTGTTTAGATATTTGTGTTGTGAAAACAACACAAAATACAGAGAAAGATATTCATTTTTAGAAATGCATGCAATATTAAATGGCATGACTATCAGTTTAATCATTTTAATATTTCTTATTTAACAACTTTTAATGCCTTCATTTATGGAAGGGTGAATTAAGACATTTTTGAGAACTTCTTAAGAAACAGTATCACTGAA
The DNA here is from genome assembly GCA_021397915.2 of Tor tambroides. Taxonomy (NCBI): domain Eukaryota; kingdom Metazoa; phylum Chordata; class Actinopteri; order Cypriniformes; family Cyprinidae; genus Tor; species Tor tambroides. The sequence goes on along the minus strand of JAFVLL020014638.1, from coordinate 82,045 downwards.
CTTTATTAAAAATAATGGACTTAAAGTGTAAATAAGCTTCTGATCTGAACTCAAATGTTCAACCAACACCATTTCAAAGCAACTACTTTACATTTTGATGAACTGGTGGCTAATTTGTATGAATTCATACAATCTCATTCATATATTTTCATACAATCTGCCAACACTGATGGTTAGGTTTAGGGGTGGAACTTTTCTGAAAATTCTATGTTTTTGTACAAATCACATTATACAAAAAAATCATACAAATACAGCACTTCATAAAATAGTTGCATTTTCTCATGAAGTCAGATGGGTTCATCCCACATGGACATATGCAGAAACAAATATTTAAGCCAGTCAGAAAATTTCAGAAAAATTTTTGTAAATACTGAGTCAACGTACACTCTTAAAAATAAAGGTGCTTTAAAGGTTCTTTACAGTGATGCCATAGAAGAACAATTTTTGGTTCCACAAAGAACCATTCAGTCAAAGGTTCTTTAAAGAACCATCTCTTTCTTAACTTTTTATAATCTGAAGAACCTTCTTTCGCCACAAACAGAAAGGTTCTTCAGATGTTAAAGGTTCTTTATGGAACCATTTAGATAAAAAGGTTCTTCTATGGCATCGTGAAGCACCTTTATGTTTTAAGAGTGTAAACTGGATCAAGGAACATGGTGTAAAACTGTCTTTCTATAGCTCAGTCAGTCTAGAATGTGTTTCTCACTCAAGTTTCCAACATGATTCAATAACATGAAGCTTTCTGAAACCACATTTCCAGTGAACGTTCGCAAACAACATCGCAAGGTTGTGTGATTTGAAACAGCTCTCCATCTAGTTTCTTCTTCGTTTTCATAGTCCTGTATGCTATATGTGCAGAAACATAGATAAACATGAAATAATTAAATAAATAGAAATAGTACAAAAAAATAGTAGCATTTAAATAGAAATAGTTGCCAATAGGAAATTCCAGCATTGAACCCCATGAAAAAAAAAATGTGCCTACTTTTCAAAAAGTAAACCTGGACTTAAAGAGTAAATATGGTTTGTAAAGCTGTTGGGGGGAAAAAAATAGTAAAAACCACGCTTTGGTGAATTGGTGGCTAATCTTTATTAATTTGTACAGTCTCATTCATACATTTTCGTACAATTTACCTACAGCCCACTGACAGTTAGGAGTGGAGATTTATGCTTATATATTTCTAAAAATTGTACATTTTTGTATGAATTACATTGTATGAATTCATATGAAATCTTGTTAAACAGTTACGTTTTTCTCATGAGATGGGGTTGATTGATCTCGCATAGACACAAGCACAATCCAGCAATGTCATTTGACAACTGATGTCTATACGTATTTCCACTTTCCAGACATCAAATACTACACTCTCAGAAGAAATGTGGTAGTATCCTCAAAGGAATAACTTTGTACTTTCCTCACCTGTTCATAATAGTACCATAAGAGTACATGGTAGCACATTATTTTACAGTCCTGTTCCGCATGTACATACTAGATACTTATTACACTGTAGCAATTACAATGCTGGGTAATAACTTGGTACTAACCCTGAACTTATCCCTAAACCAAACCTTAACCCATGCATGTAGTTACCATATACTACCAATGCTTTCTTGGGTAAGTGTACTGTAAGTACACATACCGTAGTCCTCTAAGGTACTAATGTGCACCCTTTAGGGGTAAAGAAGGTACCCTTTGAGGGTACTGCCCCAGTGACAAGCTGTTTATACCCCTAAAAGTTGAAGCTTTGCTATTTCCTTTCTAAAATCCGATTTAAAAAATCAATAAAATATTTTTTGTTGTTTTGGAAATGATTGTTCCATCAGTTTTGGCTTGTGACACACAACAGAAGAGCTAAGTGTCATTCAAATTGAAAATGCAATAAAAGTGTTTAGTAGTTTTAAAACTACAGTGACCATTGGTCCATCACTGCTATTTCCTCTGTCTGTGAATGTTCCCACATTCTCTCTAGCATTGCGTGGAGGTCACACATATAAGTGTGTCAGTATCTCAGACCGCTCCCTGTGACTCAGTGCAAACAGCCAACCACACAGACCCAACATCATCAAATTGAAACTTTTTTAAAGATTTCAGAAACATTAGTGAATAATTCTGAAAAGCCCCTAACACTGTTAGGGTACACATGATTCAAACCCTTTGAGAACAGTGTGTTTTTCCAATTAAGATTTTTAGGCAAAGGAAACATTATTTCATGCATGATGTTAAATCAGCCAGACGCTTATATATTCATTCATTTAGACAGCTTTTACAAGCTCTTCTCTACAGAAATACAGTAAGGAAAACCTACACAGCATGGAAGAAATATCCAAGAATTGGACAACGGAATTGCCTTGACCTGAGGGACGCGCATAAATCCTCGGATAGGAATACAAGGAACTGTCAAGGTGGTCCCATACTGGTGCTCGAAATGTAATACTATCATTAACTTTCAAAAGACCATCACCCTTGTTGTTTTATGTGTCCACAGTCAGCTTGGCTTTAATCTTCTAATTGCAAGATTGATAACCGGATGCTGGAAGAATTACTCAGACACTGAGATAGACCTTATTTAGGGCCAGATGACTTATGTGACTCATAAACTTTAAACCCAGAATGACCTGTTGAATGCAGAGTACTTAAGCTTTTACATACCTTTCATTTCAATTCAGTGCCATGTAATTCCCGGGATGTGCAAAAAATGCACGCATGATGTTCGCCTGAAGGTTAAAAATGTAAGCAATGCATTAAACACAGAAAATGAGACTTATTTACTGTTTGCAGTATGTTATTTCCTAATTAAAAAGGTTTTACACAAGATAAATTAAGAAGTGGAAAAAAGGAATAAGAAATAAAATATTTTAATATGCTTAAATCTAAAATAGGTATATTTATTTAATTTAAAAAATGTCTTTTTTTATTTTACTCAGCCATATTACATTATGATAATTAATTATACACTCACTTTTTACACTTTAGCTTTAAAACCATGTCCACTGACAAGAGATAAAAATGCAGTCATTTCAGTAACCTTATAAAAGCTCTTTAATTTTTTTGTGGCAGCCATCACCACATACTGTTCACTTTATGGCAAACAGAGCACTTCAACAATGGCATCCTCAAATGAAAACTGCTTTTGTGTGATGCTGATATAGCAGCATAAGTAGACTATAGGTGTCAATATATATCCATATCAGGACGAGGTGTGCAACACTGTAAACATAAAACCTAAAACCCATACACAAAAAAGCATACAAGTAGTCCAGGCCTATTGTGTACTGTATGTATTCCTCCTAGTCTTCTAATGCCATACTATAGCTTAATGTAAATATTAGTCATTATTATTAGTAGTAATTATTCATCATTACTCACTGCCAATCTGCCCAAGTGAGCAGCTAACTCAGCAACTGCTGCAAACAGATCATTGAATCAGTGAGTTGAACTCTGACCGGTGAATAAATATGATTTGTTAATGAATTGTCTCATTTGTCACCTAGATCAACCAAGTAATTAAACACAACCTGCTAAAAAACCTGATTCATTTACTAATTCATTAACTAATTCAGTTCTCGAGTTCAACTCACTCACTCACTGAAGTCTCTGTTGGTATATTCCTTCACAATGGTTTCAGAAGAATATAGCACACAATGCAGACTATCTTTATGATGGTATACGTATATTATATAGTATGACAGGAGTTTTCAAACAGGGAGCCACAATTGCTAAAGTGTCCTTGGAAATGTTTCAAGCCAAACTGAGTAAAAAATATAAAACTAAATAAAATTATGGTTAAAATAAACAGAAATTGGATTAAAACAATCATATAAATTTATTTGACAGCATAAATTGGTTGTTTATACATACAAATATATAGCTTTCTTACTATATATATATATATATATATATATAGGCCTCTCTCTCTCTCTCTCTCTCTCTATATATATATATATATATTTATAATTTTAAAAAATACTGTGTCCTGATGGGTGTAACTGTATTACAGTCAAGAGAATGAGTACATTTTTACTCTTAAGTAAATGAGGAAATTACAGTAAAAAAGTGTGTGTTACAGTAATGACAATTTGGGGTGGAAATGTATTTTTAAAAATACCGTATAATAAATATCTAAATTCTAAAAGGTTGAAAAAACCCTGTGCTATGCCATTTTGGAGCTGTGGTCACTACAAACTTACATTGTATGAAGATCCTACAGTGTTTTTTTTCCACCGAAAACAACAACATATGTTTTTTGAAAGTCATGGAGGTAAATACAGCTAACTGTCTGTTTTGGGTGAACACTGAACAGATTCAGACCTGCATTTTGTACTGCAAGGGCAGTAGGTATGTTTCCTGAAGCAGAGCCAAATGCTTAATTGCGTTAATTATATCAAACTCACTAACGCGCGCCAATGAAAAGAAAAGTTTTGCGGTCCCTTTAAGTCTGTGACCCGGAAGTACGTCAGCATTACCGGATAGTTTACAGATTCTCTTCCGGCCAGTGAACCTAGGCTGCGAGCGTGGATTCTTATCTGTGCTCTTAAAATAATTAATAAAATGAGTGTCCCGGCGTTTATTGATATAACGGAGGAGGATCAGGTATGTTCAAATAGTTCATAAGCATTTTTTTGCGTTATTGCACACGTATTTCAGCAAAGTAAAAGCATTTTTGCGTAAGCATGCTTGTTGATGCTAACATCTGTTAGCCTTTAGCTGATCTCAATACAACGTTACGCTACAGTTTGTATTTGTACATATGTATTATTTCACTTGTTTATGAGATGAGGGCTCTGTTGTTATATTGCGTTGCGGTAGAAGCTCAGTTTCTTCAATGTCAGCAGGATATTGTGAATCAATAGTCACGTATCTGCTGCTGTTATTGACAACAGATATTTCACAACCCACAAATATTACACAGATTGTAACCTGTCTGAGGAAGTTGGGCGCTTTTTGTAAACACCATAATGGGATTATGATTTTGTTACTGTAAGAGCCGGCTTCATTTTTTTGTTGTCAATCATTTGTAGGCGTCAGAGCTCCGGGCCTATTTGAAGTCTAAAGGAGCTGAGATCTCTGAGGAGAATTCAGAAGGAGGTCTGCACGTCGATCTGGCGCAGATCATCGAAGCCTGTGATGTCTGCCTCAAAGACGATGACAAAGGTATGACATAACTGAAGTTAGAGCTTTACAACGTATATGTAGCATGCAAAGCCTCACAAGAACATTTTTTCAAGCGCTCTTGTGTTCCTCTGCAGATGTGGAGAGTGTGATGAACAGCATCGTCTCCCTGTTGCTGATTCTGGAGACGGAGAAACAGGAAGCTCTCATTGAGAGTTTATGTGAAAAGCTGGTGAAGTTTCGTGAGGGTGAGCGGCCCTCACTCAGGATGCAGCTGTGAGTGCTTTTGCTGTATTGTTGAATCGAATCCTTGTTCGTATGTATTAAATAAACTCTTTGTTTTCAGCTTGAGCAATCTGTTCCATGGTATGGATGAGAACACACCGGTGAGGCACACTGTGTACTGCAGCCTGATTAAAGTTGCGGCCACTTGCAATGCCATTGCATTCATACCTACAGACCTGGACCAGGTACGAACATCAGTGCAATGTCAAAAATATAGTATTTCCTTTCCTGCTTTTAAAATGCATCACAAGATAGAGTCTTGAAATCTCCAGCTCATATTTCATCTCATCATTAACACAAAGTGAAAAATTAAGTCCCCTTTCTCCAATTAGTAGTCTACTGTAATGTTAAAAAATATGTATTTAAAATGCACATTTGTACAGTATACTAAAAGCATTTGTAAACTGCATTTGATAGTGATTAAATGAATGTGTCCTGATGGGTGTGACTGTATTACAGTAAAGAGGATGAGTTCATTTTTACTCTTGAGTAAATGAGGAATGTACAGTAAAAAGTGTGTTACAGTAATGAGAATTTGGGGTGTAAATGTATTTGTTTTAATTGTATAAGTAAATCCATAAAATCTAGGTTTCATTTTCTTAAATAGGCTTTTTCCTAAAAGCTGTTTTTCAAATGCATGTTATAGATCATATTGTAAACACTTTATCTGTGCATATGTTGCATTTTTTTAAAAAATCAATCTCCTAATGTTTAATCCTGTGAAAATGCTAATGTTTATCTGCCTCTTGAGTGCCACGCCCACATCTGAACATCCAATCAACAACAGATGCATAGAACCAAGTCCTCGCCCTACATCTGTTCTTTTTCGATATGCTTATAATCTGAAAAGTTCTTTGTGAGATTAACCTGTATAGCCAGCATTAGCTTCAGCCTTCAAACCACTCATTTCTCTTAGTATTTCTGTAATTGGGAAAGGATTCCCAGCATGATTGGTGTTTTGTGTTCTGTGCAGGTGCGCAAGTGGATCACAGACTGGAATCTGAATACAGAGAAGAAACACACTCTGCTCCGTCTGGTGTATGAAGCGCTGGTCGACTGCAAGAAGAGGTATTTGCTCGTTTGATTTCAGCTCAGCTGTGTCCAGGCAGCTTGTGGTTTTTGCTTATTTGACCTTTACACTCTTGTGTCTTTCAGTGAAGCTGCAGCTAAAGTGATGGTGGAGTTACTGGGCAGTTACACAGAGGACAATGCTTCACAAGCCCGAGTGGATGCACACAGGTAATGATCTTCTCTTGTCAGTTCTCTGTTTTGATCTGCTTTTGTCTGTCTTAGTGATTTACACATACGCTCTGCTCTCCAGGTGCATCGTCCGTGCCCTGAAAGACCCAAACACCTATCTGTTTGACCATCTCCTTGCCTTGAAACCAGTGCGTTTCCTGGAGGGAGAACTCATCCACGATGTAAGAAAATATTTATTTATATGAACACAGACTTTAAATCATTTTCAGAAATTCTCTGAATAAAACACCTCTTTCTTCTTCCAGCTCCTGACTATCTTTGTTAGTGCAAAGCTTGCTGCATATGTGAAGTTTTACCAGAGCAACAAAGACTTCATCGAGTCTCTCGGTGAGTACAGTCCTGCTGAACGACTTTATAGGATTCAGTCATGACAATGACACTCTAATAAACAAAAATGCAAAGTACACATATGATGTGGAAATTAGTCAGTTTTTAATTAGATTGTAATTGGTCCATAATGAAGAAAAAAATTCAACTTCATCTTAATTTTGATACCTTAAAAAACTGTCTGAATTAAGAATATTTAGAATGTGTGTGTGTGTATATATATATATATATATATATGTATATATAATAATCAATAATTATTACTCATTTAAACGCTTACTATACACACAAGTTCTTAATATCAATTGTAGACCTACTATGCTCTCGAGTCCAGTATTGAACTATCGACCCCAAATTCATTTTAGAGTTTCTATCTCAAACTCTAAAAACCTTATAGGTTTTATAAATTGCTCTTTTATACTGTTTCAAATAGCCAAGGATGCTGGCATGGCGTTAAAACACCAATCGACCATATACATTATTTATTAATATTTGTGACCCTGGAGCACAAAACCAGTTTCAAGTAGCATGGGTATATCTGTAGCAATAGCCAAAAATACATTGTATTGTTCAAAATGATCGATTTTTCTTTTATGCCAAAAATCATTAGGATATTAAGTAAAGATCATGTTCCATGAACATTTTAAATTTCCTACCATAAATATTTCAAAGCTTAATTTTTGATTAGTAATATACATTGCTAAGAACTTCATTTGGACAACTTTAAAGGCGATTTTCTCAAGATTTTGATTTTTTTTTTTTTTTTTTTGCACCTTCATATTCCAGATTTTCAAATAGTTGTATCTCAGCCAAATATTGTCCAATCCTAACAAACCATGCATCAATTGAAAGCTTATTTAAACAGCTTCCATGTGATGTATAAATCTCAATTTCAAAAAATTGACCCGTATGACTGGTTTTGTGGTCCAGGGTCACATTTTATATTTTGTTACATTATTATTACTTGTATCATTTTATTTTGTTTATTTTAATTTGTGTAAAAGAAAAAGGCATTTATTTTGTACTGTGGTTAATCTAGTAGAATTGTAACTTTTAAAGCTACTGTTAATTAGCATTGATAAGAGTTGCTTCAATATGTTGCTCATCTTTTATTTGTTTTTAAATGCACTGGAGTGTTGAGCACAGGCTCACACGCGTGTCTGTTATCTGTGGTGTCACTGGGCCGCTGGAATTTGAGTCTCAGCAGTTTTGCTTCTTTTAAAAGGCAGACATTAATTAGAGCAGGATCCTCCCTGCCATTGACCAGCAACAGCCAATTCAGACCAGTCCTGATGAAGTGTTGATCTAACAGTGAGCACCTCCCTCTGAACACTAAAGGAACGGCTCACTGACCTTCTTCTCATTTGATGATTTTATAATTAACGTAAACAGATTTTCTGTTGAGAGGGTGAAACGGTGATAGTCTGTCAGCGTCGTCTTCACCTACATCCAATAACATCTTAATAGAGCGTAACAGAAGCTTCCCATCAGAAGCTTTGTGAATGATCTAATTGAATTAGCAACAATAAAATATTGATAATTACTATGACTATCAGTTGCCTAAAGTCATTGCCAATAAAATATGCATATTTTTTGTTAATATTTAAATGTATAGTCCAATTTACATTATTCATTATGCCACAGAATGTAATTATTTGCAATCTATATAAAAAAATCAACATATATAAAACACGAAATTCATCAATGTTTTAAAAAATGTATTGTTTGCAATGTGCCACTGTAAAATATATTTAAAAAAATATATTTGCCTTTTTCCTCTTTTTTTTTTTTTTTTTTTTTTTTTTGGGCGTGTAGTGTCATTGTGACTTAAAGCACAGTCCAGTGGCATAATGTTGCTTTGAGGATCAAATTAAATACCGAATGCTTCATGTTGTGTTTTCAGGTTTGTCTCATGAGCAGAACATGGCAAAAATGAGGTTGTTGACGTTCATGGGCATGGCGGTAGAGATGAAGGAGATCTCATTCGACACCATGCAGCAGGAGCTGCAGATCGGTGCTGAAGATGTAGAGGCCTTCGTCATTGACGGTACGGCTCCCTTTGCAGACTATTTAAACTCTGTATATTTCAAAAGTAACTTTTTTCATTACATGTTATGTCTGTATGTGGTCATTCATGTATTCGGCTGCTGTGTTCTGAGTCTGACTGGGACAATAAAGTATAACCTAAGCTCTACTGTATATGTAAATTGAATGTTAAAAAAGCTTTGCGTCCATGTTTTTGTGCAACCACACATAATTACTGTTTTCATGTGAATTTCTAGCTGTTCGGACCAAAATGGTCTATTGCAAGATCGACCAGACACAGCGGAAGGTTGTGGTGAGGTAAGTCATTACCTACTTTCGATTTCAGACAAATTGAAAACATGCACATACACTAAGATGGTAAACAGTAGTAGTAAGTGTTGTTTGAAAATCTGCCCATACTGATGCGATTGGCTTCTGTCTCACTTCCTGTAGCCACAGCACACACCGCACCTTTGGCAAACAGCAGTGGCAGCAGCTGTATGACACACTGAGCTCCTGGAAACAGAATCTGGCTACCGTGAAGACCAGCCTTCAGACGCTCTCTCCCTCTGCCTGACACAGCTGCTTCTGTTTTTATACACATCCAATAAAACACCCATGAAGACCATCATGTTTCTGCTTCACTGTCAGTGCTCTATAAAGGATAATGGACAGTCAGATGGTCATTATTGTAAAACGAAACCCCTTCAGGGTCCACTGGTGTTTTATCTCTCTGAAAGGGGTTATTTATTATAGTAAACGACTGAATGAACATTATCCCACTTATTATGAGTAACTCATCGTATAAATGGACATGAAATGCTGATTTGATAAGTCTAGTCACATGAAGTAATAGCACCTCTCCAACAAGCCTCATGATTTGACATTTGTTTTATAGCCATAACCTTAAGTATGAGTAATCTAAATGAAATATGACCACATTAATATTCTCAGTAACTTACTAACTTAAACATCAGGAAGACACCTTGGCAGCATCCAAAATCACATGCTTCCCAAATATAATTTGTGCAAATAACAGTGCGTGAACACAGCAATGTGTCCAAAAGTAGACCGAAGATACCTGGGTGACTTACTACCGATTCTGAAGCGCACATCTGATGGATACCTTGCTATGCCATGAAGCCACAGGATTTGATTCTTTTAAATGTTTTTTTTTTTTCCTATAAGCAAAAATGATACAATAAAAAAATGTGCAATTAAAAATAAAAAGGAAAAAATATATATAATAAAATAAAAGAATATAAAAGAATATATATTAAATTATATAAGAGGAATAGGTGCCATGCAATTTATGTAACAATATCATACTTGCTTATAATGTTCTGAGCTCAAATCACCTTTTTTATTTTTGCATTTGTTAAACACAAAGTAATTTTTAAAGAGAGAAAAAAATGGTTTGGAGTCATTTCATTTAATGGATGTGAAATTGTCCTATTAATATTAACAGTTGTTTTTCAGATTTGAGGGTTTTGTGAATTGATGCAGCTGATGCTGGTAGATCTTATGACAGTGACAACTTGATGAATGTAGTATGTTGGAATTACATTCATACGGCACACATTCACACTATATAGAAGATACTTTTTAACTGTTGTTAAGTAATTATTTGCTCAAAAGGAGTAGTTACTTAGAGAATTTGCAATTTGGGATACAGCCATTGAGTGTCAAAGACTGAAGAGTTGTGAATGATGAAGGAAATGGCCTGCTGAAACCGGAAGTGAATAAGAGAGACAGAATTACCTGGTTACTAGATTCAACTACATGTGTCTTTATTTAGCAGGACAAATATGAACTCTGGAAATGAGAGGATATTATAATAAATTATGAAATGGTTTTTTTAATCCTTTACACATGTTAATAGTTGCAAGTCAAATTCAACACATTTTCAGCACAGTTGAGAAATTGTGAGAGAAATGTTTCAATGAAATGCAAAACTTTCCCTCTTCCTTCCCCTCTCCATTTGCACTCAGTATCCCAGGTTAACAGTTCATACCCAAACGATGTGTTGTGTGAGATTTACCAGTTACATCTCCTTTTCTCTATCCACTGTGTCCGATTTCATGACCCCGCTTTATCATGATCTGATACAGGGTGAATCATATTTCTGCTCTGAGAGAAGTCGTAGCTAATGTTTCTTATCTCTCTGGTTATACGGTGGCCCCACAAAGCATTTAGGCACTTAAGACACACTTAAAAATGAATTTCCTTTTTTTTTTTCTTTTCTTCTCTCTGTCTTATATGTTATATGTTTGGTCCATGGGGTTATGTATGGTACATGTAAACATTTACTTGCATAATAAAAAAAAAAAAAAGAATTTCATTGCATTAGTGGATGTATGAAGTATGATGTCAGTTCTGTTCTCCTTAAGCTCACACAGGTGTAGTCATCACGTATAGGCCTATATGTCATTACAAAAAATGTTAAATTATTCAAAATTATTAAAAAAGAAAAATATTCTATTTTTTTTAATACCATTAATGTAAAATCCTAAATCGGCTATTTTAATTTAAAATAGTTTTTAGCTATTTGGTTAAATCCATATACAGGTATATGAACATATACATATTTGGTTGCCCATATTTTACTTGAAGATATGTCATAATAGTAACACTCAAATGATTTCATTCAGGTAGCCCATAGGTTTAAATGAATATTGAAGACTATGCACTGAAACATCTAACTCACTTAAATTTTGACTTTAATACTTTAAATTACAATTAAAAGTATTAAAATAATAACAAAAAACTTTTAATAAATAATAACATTCAGGGGGTGGGTTTAGAGGCATCTTATCCCATGGTCAAATTTTATATTTACACTTCAAAATATTTTTTTTTCTCCACAAATATAAAAACATTAATGTGTCCACAAATTCAATGTGTTAATTCATTTTTTTAAATATCTACATCCATATTTGATCAAAAATTCCTGTAACAAACTTCCTTTTGCAAAACACTTTGCTTGTGCTATATTTCGTTAAAATAAATTCCATGATATTTTGATATTTCAATGACTTTCAGACTTGTTCATGTTCTAAAGTTTCCAGTTCTCTTTTTGGGGGGGCTCTCTGTACATATTTCATAACTTTGTGTGTGATAACCTGTTTGTTTTTAATAAAAAGCCTGCATGCAGTTGAGTAATAGTTGGGTGATTTTCTGCTGAGCTTAAAATGCTCTGCCAAAGCTGATGAAAGTCGATATCTTAATTTCAGCGCAAAATAAACAGAATAAATCTTTTCCTCAGCGCGCGTTTATAAACTTGGCATACTTCCGACGCTGTAAAACATGCATCCAGTAACATAGCAGGAGGTATTTCCCATTGTAGAGAAATTATCGCATTTCCAGCAGCAGACCCCAGTTATCCATCATTATTCATCCAGAGCAAAGCACATGTTTAAAATCCTCCGAGGTTCTGATGAGTTCAACGTCGTCTGGTCTTACACAGCAGATAAAGACAGGAATGTGACTCTTATATCAGCTCACTGCCAGGCTCGCTGCTTAACTGCCTCAGCGTTCAGTGCAGTGCAGCGGGCCGCGTATGGCAAGCCGCTTTAACATTTAATTAGGATGACCATATTTTAGTTTTACAAAAAGAGGACAGTGGGGGCAGGATGCAGACGAGAATGGGAAGGGGGGGGTATTTGAGGAGAGTTAAAGTAGTCATTTCCATACCTAAAATCAGGGGTGGACTTAGTGATTTGGGGGCCCTAAGCAAATTTCAGGTACGGGGCCCCAACACAATAACTATATGCTCTTTTACACCTAACCCTTATTTTGCTCGCTAGCTCTCTCTCATTATAGCTATAACTATTATTTATTATAACTATTACCCCTTCACAACTTAAGTAGCCTAAATAATTAGTCAACCTGATGCTGTTCTAAAGCCATATTAAGCTACCTTATTTTTTTCGGATCACAAAAGAAGACATTATATAAAAAAAATGCTTGCACTTGTCCATTTAATGAATTGTAAACTTCTTCAATCTTTTTACAAAAAGGATTAAAATGTCATAAAAATTATCCCATGCAACTCGTTACGTATTCCAAGTGTTCTTAAGGCATATGATAGGGTTTGCTGAGAAACAAATTGAAAATGTAATCTATTAAGCGAAAATCTCCAGTCATTGCTACGCGTTTTTAGTTTATAGTTCATTTGCTAGGAAAAGCACACAAGAGAGTCATTTTGAAACATCAAGACAAATAAAATTATGGCTTGAAACACAATAATTTCTTTACTGAGGCCTATCTGTTCTGAGACAGTCAAAACAGCTTAGAATGCGCGCAAAGAGCGCTGTCTATAATCACTAAAAGCTGTCACTCACTTCAGTTCATCGCGATCTCACGACGTTCCGTTAATAAGCTCTCTGCACAATGAATCTCTTATTTACATCTTAACTACATGTTGTTAATGAGAGGATTCACAAGCTTGCAGAACTCCGCACCTGACAAAAACTCGCTGTTTTGGTGGTGAGTGAACATTTGACGCTTTCCATAGCACAAATACATACTGGCGCATTTGCCAAGACGGGGCCCTAAAACGGCCGGCTTACCTGCTTCTATTGGTTAAGTCCACCCCTGCCTAAAATACACATTTTACAGTCACTGTTATGCAGATTGATTATGAAAAACACAGCTAAAAAGAGCTTCCTACCAGTGGCCATCCTTCACAAAACATAACATCTAGTACAGTTTTATCACAGGTAGAAAATGTTTCAATACAAACATTTCGGTCAAATATAGTACGCAATATTTCCAAACCTTTAAACCGGGGAAAATCAATCCATGGCAAGGTTTTAAAAGTAGCCCATTTCTGGAAAAAAGGAGGATGTGACAACCATGCATCCATCACCTACTGAAGGATGTCCTGATGAACAGATCCTGAGTTCACTGACAAATATCTGATCTTGTAACATGTGCTCCCTTTTACACAGAGTGTAAAGTGAAAGTGAACAGCGGACACTTATTCAAAATAGTTTAAATACTCTGCATGTTGCAAAAATTATACGTAATATTAAAATGTTTGCGGGGAGTGGTGGGGACTGGACACAAAATGCAGGAGAGGAACAAACTCGTTGCAGGAGCAGGCGGTAATGCTCAGAAATTCAGCGGGACGGGATTAAGAAAATGATCCCGTGCAGGGCTTTAATACAAAAAGCTAAATGAATGGTGACTGTAAAAGCAAAAAAACTGAATCTTGGACATTTGGGCAGTTTAGAAATCCCGGCCAGATGCATATTATTTTTGGATCCAAAAAGAGGACATGTCCAGGAAAAGATGACGTGTGGTCACCCTGATTTAATCCTTAAAATGTACAGAATCTGTTTTCATGCTGCTAGTAGGCCCACTCATTTTTAGCTACTAGCATTGAAAAAAAAATCATACCAGAACAATCTGTGTGTGTGCACTGCTGCTGACACAGAGAGCAGATAGTTACCATGTATAGTGAAGCAGCTTCATAAAAGTCTATTCAACTACAGTATTATTTCTATCTTACAGTCATTCATATTATCACAGAAATACTGGCATAAAAAATTAGGATAAAACACTGATGTCTATGATTGCTTTATCAAAATAAAGCAAATCACCTTTTAAGTAATTAGTGCTTCAAATAGTTCGATTGTGTGTAGATTACATTGTCTCGCCACTAGGTGGAGACTGAATCTGAATCACTGAATCATTTATTCAAGAGATTCGTTCAAAGGCAACTGATTCATCTGAGTAATGAAGCAAGTGGAGTATTTATGAGTGAGTCATTGAATCATTCATTCAAACCACTTTTCCATAATTGTAATATTAAAAATCGGTTTATTAAATGTATTTTAAATATATATAATATATATTAAAGTGTCAAATTAATTAAACACTTTTAAATAGATTGCAGCAATTAATATTTTGTCACACACTATTTTGTTTAGTTCAGACTCGTGGGTGAATTATTTGATCGTGATCGTGATCTGATTTTGCACCAAAAAAATTATTCTCAGTTTATCCAGAATCATGCCGGTCTGCTAGCATCTATTAGGCACTAGTACATATTTGTTGGCTACTGCTTATTCTTCATGTACTACTAGTACCTTTTTTAAAAGATCCTAGTGCTTATTCATTAGATAGTTCTTATTACTGGTATTCATTCGTGGAGATACTAGTACCTATTAAATAGATACTAAATATTTTTGTGCTTATTTTTAGATATAGTACTTATTTGTTCAATACTACCTATTAAATAGATGCTACTCATTTATTAGATACTAGGACCTATTAAATAGATACTAGTTCTTATTTATTAGATACTAGTACTTATTGCAGTAGTGACTAGTTACTATTCTGTTGTTATTAGTAACACCTTTAAAATTTTTGCTTCCTGGTACAGGCATAGACCATTATTTAATCGCCTCTGTCTCTCTGTAGGAGATAAACGAAAAGAGTCAGTCTGCATGGGTTCAGATGGGTGTCTAACCTCTGGCTGGTGGCTGGGAGGAGTGTCAATGGCTATAGGAACAACGGGCTCCGATGAACAAGCCCTTATGCGGTTGGAGCAGCGGATAGCGAGTTGAATAAATTTCTCGAGCCCACAGTTGTCGTCGTAAGCAGCTAGATGTAGTTTCAGACGAGGATTCAAACCTTGACGGAAAGCGGTAATCAGTGACGGCTCATTCCAGCCACTCGCGGCAGCGAGGGTGCGGAACTTCAGGGCAAACTGATGGATCGGCATGGTTCCCTGCCGTAGCTTGTACAACTGCTCACCAACTGAAGAGTCTCCTGGCGAGCTACTAAACACCTCTTTGAAGTGAGAGAGAAACTGCACAAAAGACTGCGTTGCCGGTCCAGCTTGACTCAGGATGGTTTCTGCCCATCTTAATGCGGGTCCCGTGAGCGACGTGATCACAAACGCGATCTTCGCCTGATCGGTGGGGAACATCTGTGGGTGTAGATCAATCGTAAGAGAGCATTGTAAAAGGAAGCCATTGCACTCCTCGGGATCACCTGAATAGGGCGCTGGTCGGGCCATGGGACTGGCGAACATGACTGCCGAAGAAGAGGAGGTGACGGAAGTGACGGGTGCGGAAACAGAGACCGGTGGCGATGGTGAAGCCGGACGGGCTAGTATCCTCTTCAGCGTGTCGACCAGTTCCTGGAAGGGGTCGTGCACACTTATCGTGTGGCCGTCTTGGTCCGATCTTCTGTAAAGGAACTGGTCGGACACAGAAGGTGAGTAAAATACAGGGTGTTTATTATAAGTGTGAGATGCACACAGCAATGGTGAGGTTCTTCAAACAAGGTGAGTATCACTCCGTGAGGTTTATGTGACGAGTCTATTATGAGTCTCAGTACATCTCTCTGTATTGGCAGGTCCGGGGTGAGCGGCTGCGTCAGAGTGACAGAGAGGAGCGGGGATCCAAACAAGCCACTGGGAATAGGAGATGAGGATGACTGGAGAAGGACAAGACAGAAGGTGAGTAACAACAGGTAAGGTATACAGGTTTCAATACTCAGCTTAGTAGAGCTTCGTGGGTAGTAGGTCCTTGTAGCAACGACAAGATCGGACAACTGGCGGTGCTGATGGCAGTGCTTATATGTGAAGGGTGATAATGAGGTGCAGGTGCAGGTGGTTAATACTCAGGTGATGTGGAACAAGGTAACTGGCTCTGAGAGGAGCCTGGTCCTTCTGTTACAGTATCCACAACCTAAACTAAAATAGTATTTTACTGTACAGGAGTTAAAGAACAGTCAAATATGCTTTTGTAGTTAGCTAGCTATACACTACAAGCTACTAGCAAAACATGCTAATATGCAACAACTATTGAAGCTACTTCAATATCTTAATTTAAATATAACTATGCTAACTATTTGGTGAGGTGATTTCTCAAATTGTTTTGAATCATGTTCATTTGGCATCAGAACAAACACCATGTGAAAGAGATGACGGTCAAGCATTTTTGATTACTTCCTCAAACATCCCTTACAAAAAAATAACCATGGTTTTACTGTAGTAAAATTGTAGTAACCATGTTTTTGGCATTTGATTAACGTTTGTATAACCACAGTTTTACTACATATACCATGGTTAAACTATGCTTAGTGTAGCAAAACCATGGTTAATTTGTGGTTAGCTATATGTTTTTTAGTTTTATTTGTAGTAAAAGCATAGTTAATTTTTGTAAGGGATTGCAAGTATTTGAAATTAGAAAAAAAAAAGTTAAGCTGTGAAGCTACATGTGCAAATCAATGTAACATAAAAACTTTTACTTTTTGGAAAAAGAAGCTAATAACTGGAAAGCTGCATTATTTTTAACAGATGACCTATTGTCAAACTACTATTAAAAATGTCCACATTTTTAGTTAGTACTAGTGTCACTACATTTAGTTAGTGACTTCCCAAAACTGATATACAGTATTGCTACTATCTACTTAAATGCCAAAGACTGAAACTTCCAACACTGTCTATATGTAAACAAGACATATTTCTGATCATCAATAAAATCTGACTAAACATATCATATATGTAACCATGTCTTGATCACTAGGGGAACCAGACCTTTTGTGTGTGAGTGTGTGTGTGTGTGTGTGTGTGTGTGGGTGTGGGTGTGGGTGTGTGTAGGTTTTCAGGGGATACTTTTTATGACCATTTAGTTATAGTAATTTTTATTTAAAGGAATATAATACTTAAAAAAATTTAAGGCATTGAGGGAAAATAATAATAAAAAGAACAATTATTTGCAAATGATATTTTTTGTTTTAAAATCTGCTCACATTCACTGTTAATCTTCGGAAATGGCTTTGTTAATGTTTTTTGCCATGTCACATTTAATAATGAATTACATCTCATCTCAATCACAAATGCTTATGATAGCTTATATTTTCATATAAAATGGCAAAATTTGACAAAAATATTTGAGTAGTTTACATCACTGGATTTTACTGTCAGTCTCTTAAAATTTCTGTCTCAATAGTTGAGAAATATACAATTTTTACCTACTTACATCTTACCTCACACTCTTTCACCACTAAAACGGAAGAGTTGCACTGGAACAGTAAAGCCAACCTCTTTTAATTTGATTGGCAATCTCAATCATTTTGACATTGATGAGCACTGTTAACACAGACCAGACTAAAATTGAAAACTTGAAAAAAAATATTGTCATTCTAACAAAAAACAAGAATAATCAAGAATATTAAACTGAATATTAACACTGGGCTGGACAATTCACCATGATTGTTGGTGGTTACAGCTACCGTATGCATAAATGTAGGTTCTTCAGTTCAACTCACAAAAAAAAAAAAAAAAATGTATTTTTCAGGCTGGTCCAGAGCATTTAAGAGCAAATATCCATTCCTACAGTCACCAATTTGACTGCTGTGTCATGTCTGCAAGTGGTATTTTTTCTCCCCTTGCATCAGCTTGCACGTTAATGTACACATGATGTTCATATTAGTGTCAACGTGTTAGCATGCTTCATGCTTCTATAAGGGAACATCATTTCATAGACTGAACACATTTGCCCTGGAGGCAGAATTCACACACAGGCAGTGACAATCTAGTCTTAAGAAGTGACATTATGGGAGAAAGCATGGTTTGAGTCATGCACATTGATTGTAGGGTACATGCTTGATACACTCAAATGGTGTAGACAGGATTCAACATCTCAAATGCACATTGGCCTACAAATAAACACAAATTAGCTATATACACGCAGCAAGTCATAAACATATAATAGCATGTAGGCCCTACATCTATATCGAGACAAACACATATTTACACACACGTACTACTGGGTGCACATGTGTTTTTGTCCTACATGAAATAGTGGAGGCTGGGTTATCACACTTTTTAGTAAACTAAAACATTTTCCAGGCTGGGTTTATTTTTGAAAGTCTGTTTTATATATTTTTGTGCATTTCTTCAAGTTTGTCTACACAAATCTGTTAATCATGTCCATTGTTATTTCCCAGGAAAAAGATGCTGTGCAGTTTATTAAACTCATGTTTTTTTTTTTTCTGAGAACATGCCCCTATAGCCTTTCCTCAATTATACTGATTTAAGGTTTTTGAGGTGTTACATAAGGGAGAAAACACACATTTGACTCAAAACTAACTCCATGCCTTATACACAAATCTACAAATAGTTTTTTCTTTAGTGTCTTAACATATCGTCATCATTATTATATATATATATATATATATATATATATGGATAATTCCACGAATTCGATACCTTTTGCATCCCTAAGAAATAATCAAACATAGATTTAATATAACAACGAATAAATTTGCAATTTAAAAACATAACAATACTATGTTCTTTCATCAATATTACATTAAAAAAAGTCAATTAAAGGCAAAAATTAAAGGCAAAATGATTTAAAAATTACATTTGCATATTGTTTAAAATATAGTCTCATTGTTAAGCAATGTTTTTGGCACAAGTATGCATTTTTTCTATAAAATGTAAATCTTTTTATTGGTGTCCCCTGATTTCGTGTCAATCCTGTTACCCTCATCAAAAAAACCTTGTAAAATAATATAAATTCAAGTGACATCACTTGTATGAGGAGGTTACATCATTTCTCAACCAGGATTCCTACACTTAAAACACAAGCATGTTTCTCTCTAACTTCTATAATACCCTATTTTTGATGATTTATGAGGCTTGGCCATCATGCAGTGTCAATACTGTAACTAAACAGTTATTTATTACATTTAATATAATCAATATCTACAGGTAAAATACTTTAAAAGTGTATAATATGTGCTTTTGTGAACTTGACTATTAGCTAGAAATTAGCAAATTAGTTTGAAATTGTCAAACCTGTTACTGTCATCTCTGTTACTTTTCAGACTAACAAGTTTTGACATTTGGGTAACAGGAATGACACAGATTAGGTGTCGCCCTGTTTTTAAAGATTGTCTGTGTAAAATGGAAATATTTTTAAAGGCCACCCTGGGTGTAATTTTGAGCTAAATGCCTATATCATTCAGTGGCATATGAGCATGAGTTACATTTTAGTTAGTTTTATTGGTATTGTTACTATTACTGCTGTTGTTAATGACCAGGATAGGATGATCAGTCTCAAAACTAGTGTTTTTCCATAACTCATTGCCAATGATGCATCCATGTAAATTCAGTTACATACAAGAGCAACAAGGTGACTGCAGACCTTCACCCCAGTCTTGCAATGTTCAGAAAAGTCAAGATCTTGGTCTGGTTTCAGATGATCACAGAAAGAACAAGATCTGATCATCTTCCTTGCCTAATAATTGAAACAGATCAGTCTATTTGAAGTTCTGTGAGGGGACACAGACAAACAGATGGACACATTATCTAATTACAATACCCTTAAAACATTAGATCTCTTAGAAACGTAATGTGCTAAATCAACAATGAACTGACTGAAATTTACTGTTCACTATTGTCATACATCTATGCTAAGTAAGTGCAAAACAATATAATGCAATTTAAAGTTGTGCAGTGCGGAAGAATGTGTGTGCTGTCATCCCTGTCAGCCCTGTGTACGACGTCAATCCTGTTAATGTCATTACTTTCATAAAAATTATATTTGATACAGTTTTCCAGGTTTTTCCATTTTAACTTTAACTATATTTTATTTTGGACAAAGCCCTTTTTTAAAGGTGCAGTTGGAGATCTCAGAAAATGCTAACTTTAGCCTGATAGCACTGAAAGCGAACGTCCCACCCTCCCTGCAATCGCCGTCCAAAGCCACGCCCCCTGAACGCACATACGCTCAAAGAGCAGAATACCAGAGACAACATTAATTACTGCAATAGACTACATTAACGGTTTCCAATTACAGTCCTCGCATACCCCCCCGCACATTTCATATGTATATCTTATCACGTCCGACGGTTGTTCTATTCAACCGTAAGTCATTAAGTGCCCTGCGAAGTGGACATCATCAGATATTCTGACATGATTCAAGTTCAAAGCGAAACGGCGTATATATTTCCATACAAACGGCATTAAAGTGTGCGAGACGTGGATTTAAATAGTATTTATTTACAGAGGTATATTATGTCACACTTCACACTTCTAGTAAGTTTTCGTCTGTGTGTGAAGACACTGCGCAAGCGCAAATCCGTGAGTGAATGCTCCAAAGAGTTAAATAAGCGTCAACAGATTTCCCCTGCTCAGGGAGTAGGAACACTGTGTAGGGAGCATGTCGATCGACACAGTTCATGCACGTAGCTCTTCTATGAGCTGCTTATCTGAATCCGGGTGTGTTAACTAAAGCGAGACATGCAAAATATGCAGAGCGGGGAGCGCGAGGACTGGAATTGGGAACCGCTGGGCTACATCATGTCATTCACCGGTGAGAAAACTTTATAGCACAGTTAGTAAAAGTAATACAATACCAGGAAGGAAGATCGGGTTGTTGATGTTTGTCTGCCATTCTCGCTCTATCTGCAATAGCGTGCGTGAACGCGCTGATGACGTATCGTGTCTGCGCGAACAGGGTGCGCAGAGGTATGCAAATACATACGTTGACAGGCAGGTAGGAAAGACAATTAAAACGCTCGGACCGAGGGTTTTGATTGGACGGACATTTCTTGGTCCTACACCTTCCACAGAATATATAAATACAGATAAATACATTTAGACCACTTAACTTAATGATTACTATCAGGATGTGAAGAGACTTTCAACCAGAATAACAAAAAATGTTTCTGAAGACAATCACCAATGGCACCTTTAATGGCTCTCTTGTAAAAATGTATATTTTTCTTATTTCACATGTGGTCACCCTCCAAATTTAGGATGTTCTTGGTCATCTGAATGACAAATATAAAAATATTTTTAAACAAAATCACAATTTGAAACAATCCCAGTGAAAAGAGAGACTAAAATGCTGCTCATATATGTGAGAACTATCACATATCTCTAATTAAACTATAGTATCTAGTAACGCTTGTGTCGGTAACAGGGTTGACAAAAATACCAAAACATGAGATAGAAAAATAGTCATAAAAAATAAATTACATAGACTGAGATGGCACAACACAATTTCTTGTCGTCTTAAGGTGTTTTCATTTCATGGATATTTAAAAAATGTTGATTAAACTTATTTTATTTTTTAATTTGTCCAAATGGAAAAGGCACTGATTACATGGAATGACCCATGCATATATATATATATATATATATATATATACACATATATACTGCCCTCCAAAAGTTTGGAAACACCCCTGGCAAAGTGTGGTTATGTCACATTTTATTATTAGATGATTCAACACATAGATGTTTTACCAGCTAAGAAGTTCAGCACTTTTAGAGTTTCATCCCTCTATCTGATGTGTGCATAAGTATTGGAACAGTTGCCTCACAGGTCTTTCTAAGTGATCAGCTGTGTCCTGTTGCATTAATTCTTCAGATATTAAAAGCAGGGAATGTGTCGTGTCAGTTATATCCATTACTTCTGCATTCTGAATCTTGCATTCGATGATGACACACACAAACCAGGATGAAGACGAGGGAGCTGACTTTGAGAGAAAAGCAAGCAATCTGGATGCTAAAAGAAAAGAGGAAGTCAATTAGAGCTATAGCAAAAACAAAGGGCATGGAGAAATCAAGAGTTTGGAAACCACCAGCGACACCAGCAACCAACAACTACCTGATTGGCTGAGAAAACAACAGTAGTTGATGACAGACAAATCATAAAAGCTGTGAAAATGAACCCTAAAAGATGTGTCTGTAAAATCACCAACAACTTCCAGAAAACTGGGGTGATGCTCTGACAATCTACTGTCCTCAGGAGACTTTGACACAGAATTACAGATGCTACACAGCAAGATGCAAACCTCTGACCAGCACCAAAAGTAGAAAGGCAAGATTAGAGTTTGCAAAAAAGCACAAAAGTGAGCCAGAAGAGTTTTGGAACTGTGTTTATGGACCGATGAGACAAAGATTAACCTTTATCTAAGCGATGGGAAAGCAAAAATGTGGAGAAAAAAAGGGAACTGCAAATGATCCCAAGCATACAGCCTCATCTGTAAAGCATGGTGAAGGTGTTGTTATGGCATGGGCATGCATGGCTGTCTCTGGAACAGGCCCTCTCAACTTTACTGATGACTTAATGTATGATGACAGTAGCAGAATGAATTTGGAAGGGTACAAAACCATCTTGCAATATTCAAGAAAATGCCACCAGATTCATTGGGAAGTGCTTTATATTGAATCAGGACAATGACCCAAAACACCCTGCCAGTTCAGTCAAGGAAT
This sequence comes from Tor tambroides, assembly GCA_021397915.2. Lineage (NCBI taxonomy): Eukaryota > Metazoa > Chordata > Actinopteri > Cypriniformes > Cyprinidae > Tor > Tor tambroides. The sequence goes on along the minus strand of JAFVLL020014638.1, from coordinate 58,781 downwards.
TTATAAGGGCAAAGAAATGGAAAGTCTTAGATTGCCCAAGTCAATCTCCAGATTTAAATCCGATTGAACATGAATTTCACCAGCTGGAGAGGAGAGTAAAGGCAGAAACTCCCCAAAACAAGCAACAATTGGAATTGGCTGCATTAAAAGCTGAGAACAGTATTTCAAAGGATGAGACCAAGAGTCTGGTGATGTCTATGGGTCACAGACTCACTGCTGTGATTGTGCGCAAGGGATCTGCAACTAAATAATAGCTTTTAATCTTTTATATCTGCCTTATGTTCAACTGTCCCAATACTTATGCTCACATCAATGAGTGGGATGAACTCTAAAAGTGCTGTTCTTTTTATTTGGTAAAACATGTATGTGTTGAAATGGCTAATAATAAAATGTGAGATTCTGTAGTTTTGTCTCATATTCATCTTTTAATCATATTTGCAAATGTCTTGACTCCACAGCCAACAGAGCAATTTTGTCTTTACTGTTCCAATACTTATGCAGGGTACTGTGTATATATATCAGCTCTATTTCAATGAATGAAAATTCTTTTTTTTTTTTTTTTCAGAAATCTCCACCAACAAACTTACCTGCAGAGTGGTTTGTTCATATATGATTTGCCTGATTTATGTAACATTTTTTTCCTAAATACATAGTGATTTTTTCCTCTGGCTGTTGACAGTATTTTCTGATTTATGGTGTGCTAAAAGAGACATCCAAAATCCTCTTGATAAACACCTTTGACTCTAATATGTCATCTAAATGAAACCAAACTTTGGAACCTGTTTATGCAATGTTCAGGAATGTTGAAATGTATGCTGATTGACGTATATTTAATTAGATAATGAATTAGAACACATGCATATTTAAACATAGCAGTTAAGAAAACTTCTTATACAAAACAAATTGACTTTACTGTGATTAATAAGGAGATGTATGGCGAGATTTAACTGTTAAAATTTTTACCGTATCCATCAATAGTTGATAGCCTATAAGACATTTTACTGGAAGACAAGACAAAATACTTATTAAGAGAAAGATTGGAAAATGAAAGGCACAAAAAAGAAGCGGGAAGACAGTAAACAGGTATATCATGCATTGATGCCAGCTCGCTCCAGCATGTCTGAGGAATTGCCCTACACGCACCGTTTGTGATTACAATCGGAAAATCAACAGCTGCATTGAGTGTGGATCAGATCTCACAATCACGGCTGAGTGGAGATGTGAGATAATGCTACGGTTGAATTCTGCTGAATATTTCACTGCACACTGACAACTATTAGAATCCAAACAGCCCCTCTCTACTGAGCTATCATGCTCACAAAGGACTGTACGATGATTATAATGATGGCTGTAGCCTGGGAACTATTGCATTTAACATCACATACTGCTAGCATTGACACAATGTGCAAAATATGTTCCCCAGCATAACAAGGACACGATACCCTTTCTGTTTCACTCTTAATCACTTCTAATTTCATTTTATTTCAAATCAGACATTCTCTCTGTAGCCACTCATCTCACTACAGTCTGTCTTCACCTCCTGGCACAAAAGGGGAAAAGACCCTGGCAGTTATGTCAACAGATGTTAGTGCTTTACGGGTTGATGATGGTGAATCACATGATGAGTAAATTAAGATTGTCCTGGGTCTGTTGGGTCACACAAAGTATTGTGAGAAAAAATGTTTTTTTCCAAACCAGTTGTGAATGATGCTGAGAGTAATTAGTTATGAATGATTTGCAGGTGAATATGGAATTGCATTAAAGCCCCCATGTGGTGAAAATCAATGTTTAATGTTGTTTATGTCTGGTGTTTTCAATACACAAAGACAAACCATGTGAAAATTCATCAGTCAACATTGTTGCTGAACAGTTTCCTCTTAAAACTGCAGTGTACCATGACAGTCTCAAAAATGCGATTTGAAATAGTCCCTGTTTCCTACTGTCACAAACATGCAATCCTGTCATACATGTGGTGTGGGACTTTTCATATCATTAGTGAAGCATGATGTTGATTTTTAGAAGGTAGCTTTTCTGAGATTGAAAACATGCACATGGTTTGTGTAACATTAGCAACACAATACCGGCTGTTTGATAACGTAGTCAAGCCAAAGGCTAATGTTCTTTACTGTTATGTGTCCCATTGTAGAGAGTGATACATGAAATGCTTTACCATTCTGATACATCGACTTGTAGACGAGCCTGTATAATTTGCTCTTCCACTTCTTTTTCGGAATCAGTTTCTGGTTCAAACACATATGGTGTGATTTAATGGAGAGCCGGGACTAATCTGCATATTCATGAAGCCCTGTACTAAATTTGATAAGGGTGTAGAATTATGCTTAAGCCATTTTAAGGCATGAAGAAACTATTTTCACCAGAAAAATGTTTAAATTTATAATTTTGATTGTCAAAGATTAATTTTAAGGGATAAATCAGTGACTGCAGGGGGACTTCAAATAAAATGTGCTGGTGGAAATATGTACAGGTGGTTTAAGGATCTGTATTGGATATGTATCCTAATGCATCTAAATAAAATAGGTTATTACTTTTATACCATAGACCCCCATTACCACATGCAGGGCCAAAGACAACATTCCTGTTTTTCCTCCTTGATTGGTTTCAGTGGGTGGTTTATTAAGACTCTGCATGTGTCAGTTTAACGCAGCAGTATTTGAGAAAGGACCTGATGTATGAAATATTTGTTTTGATGTATAGACTTTAGTAGGGCAAAAAAGACTTGGTGGAAGTGGGATTTTGTGGGCTCTGAACAAATAAGGGTGGCAGCTGGCAAGCAATGAAACTGCTGATGACCTTAACCTGCCTGTATGCAGGAAACTCTTGTGTCCTGTTGAGGAAGGGTGAGGTGATGTCTATAATAAGAAAGACATCCCTGGATGAACTGCACCTTCTCTGCGATAAATTTACTTGCCCCGTTAAAATAAGGTGACCAGATTTCTAAAATGGAAACCAGGGGCATTTCCTATTTTCGTGGTCAAAGGTACACATATCACTGTAACAGACACCTGCACACATATACATGCTACATAAGTGCTGTACATCATGGTACTCTCGATAATGATGCAGACTGTTCCAGGAGAGAAGAAATTGTTGAATAATGTCATTATTTTTGTTTTCTTTTCACACAAAAAGTATTCTCGTAGCTTAATAAAATTACGGTTGAACCACTGATGTCACATGGACTATTTTAACAATGTCCTTACTACCTTTCTGGGCCTTGACCGTGGTAGTACCTATGCTGTCTATGGAGGGTCATAAGGATCTTGAATTTCATCAAAAATATCTTACTTTGTGATGAATGAAGATCTCACGGGTTTGGAACAACATGAGGGTGAGTAGGACAGAATTAATGACAGAATTTCCATTTATGGGTGAACTATGTCTTTAAGTTCATTACTCAAATTATTGGTAAACAGAAGTCAACAGCTATTTTTGTGTAATTGTCTATCGGTAAAGTACTCTGTTATTACAAATCTGCTTTCTATCAGCAGTTGTGAAACGAACCAGACATGTCCAAAAAAAAAAAAAAAACTGTTCTTGATTTGATTACTCAAGATTCACTACCGATTCTGATTCTTGAACAAATTGTTCAGAGGTTTTGTGAAACGTTTTAAAGGTTGGGTAGGCAATATTTGAAGAGGCTAGTAATAGCAAGCTAACTTTGAAAGCACAAGATCCCACCCTCCTTGCAAATCATTCTCCAAAGCCACACCTCCTCCAAAATACATTATCATGCTTCACGCTCCAGCAGACCAGCGGCTATGTGAGACAGTGTTGGCGGAGGGTTGAATGCAATGCTGTCAGATTACTTCATGTCTCATACACCAGTGAGAAAACATTACAGTACAAAGTGCGTAATGTCTGAGCGGACAGGGTATGCTGAGGTATGCCAATACATAAGTTGACAGGTGGTTAGGACAAACATTTTATGGTCCTACGCCTTCCACAGGCGATAAATACATATACATTTATACCACTTAACTTAGTGATTGCTGTTGGGATGTGAAGAGGCTTTCAACCAGCATAACAAAAAATGTTTTTGAACCAAATCACCTACCCTGAAACAGTCTGTGATCATTCAATTCAATTCAATTCAGGTTTATTTGTATAGCGCTTTTTACGATACTAATCGTTGCAAAGCAGCTCTACAGGAATTTAAGTTTCCACAATATATTTATATATTGTAGAACCTTAATATATTTAACTTATGGTATTTCTGGTATTTGGTAATTCTGTATGTTGGCTTTCTTTGCTTGACTCTTGCCAACTACATGACTTGGTTTGAGTGGTCACAATGAAAAAAATGGTAAGAAATGTCAGGTGACAACATCAAAAACCTGTACTAACTTGTGTTAAAGTGCAGCATAAATCAATGCATTTCTGAAAATGTTCTTCTGTTTCTTTTTTTTGACATAGTTTGAGCCATCACAATATGGTTAAGCAGATCATATGACAGTAATAAAAGGTAAGTCAAATCTGAATGTTTTGTATGAATACATCAAAAACTGTATTCAATTGTTTTAAAGTGCAGAATCATTGTATTTCAAAACATGTTTTTCTCTGCTTCTTTCTTTGCCTGACTCTTTCCAACTACATGCCACGGTTTGATCCGCCACAATGACATGGTAAAGTAGATCATCTGACGGCAATAAAAGATAAGTCTAATCTGACTGTTTTGTATATGGATACATAATAAATAAAAAAATTAAAAAACTGTATTAGCTTGCTTTAAAGGGCAGATTCACTTTATTTCTTAACGTGTTTTTCTAATTCTTTGCATGATACTTTCCAGCAATGTGTTTGAGCCATCACAATGACAAACATGGTAATGCATCAAAAAACTGTTATTTTGTGTTAAAGTGCAGCATGATTTTTTTTATTCTGAAAAATCCCTGTATTTCTGAACATTTCTTTGTTGTTTCTTTCTTTGCATGACTCTTTCCATCTACATGTCATGGTTTGAGCCATCACAATAACAAACTTGGTGAAAAAGTGTCATATGACATTAATAAAATGGAAGACAAAGCTCAATGTTTAATATGAATTCATCAAAAAACTGTATTAACTGATGTTAAATTCCAGCAGGCACAAACTGTATCACTGTATTTCTGAACATATTCTTCTTTTTTGTCTTTGTTTGCATGGCTTTCCAACTACATGCCTCTGTTTGATCTCCTATAATGGTAAACATGATGAAAAAGTTCATGTGACAGCAATAAAAGGCAAATCAAATCTGAATGTTTTGTACATGAATCCATCAACAAACTGTATTAGCTTACATTAAAATGCAGCATGAATCTTACATTCTGGAAAATTACTGTATTTCTGAACATGTCCTTCACTTTTCCTTATTTGCATTACTCTTTCTGTCTGCATGCCATGGTTTGAGGTGCCACAGTGGTGAATATGGTAAGACAACAAAAAACCTGTATTAACTTGCATTCAACTGTAACGTGATTTTTTTATTTTTTTTTTTATTCCATAAAATCACTGCATTTCTGAACGTGTTCTTTTCTGCTTCTTTCTTTGCCTGACTCCACAGTTTGATCTGCCACAATGTGGTAAAGTAAATCTGACAGCAATATCAAGTAAGTCCAGTCTAAATGTATTAACTTGTTTTAAAGTGCAGATTCACTGTATTTCTGAACATGTTCTTCTGTTTCTTTGACTGACTCTTACCAGCTACATTCTATGGTTTGAGCTGTCACAATGGTGAACATGGTAAGATCACATGACAGCAATAGACAGTGCTCGCCTCGAAGTGGGGCAGTATGCCTGCACTTTACAATACTTTATACTTTATACAATACTTTAATATTTAGTGTACCTTTACTTTTTCTTATGTACATTGACGTCTGGTCACTCTATAACAAAAAAAAAAGTAATAGCATTTTTGGGCTAGTGTGAGATATGATGTGATGTGATGTGATGTGATGTGATGTGATATGATATGATATGAAGAAATCATATTAGCCAGTTGAAGACTAGGGAAAACAAAGTTAAATCTTTTACTCTTGGTGTGTCCCATGAATTGTGAGGTTTGCAGGATTTCAGAAAATACAGGAACATGTTATTTTGTGTGAACACTGACGCCCAGTGCTTTTAAAGGGAAAAGACTTGGGACCAATAAAAAAAACAGTGTTATGGGAGCTATTCTAAAATGTAAGTGCAACTGAGAAAACAATGGTCATTATGCAACGTCACATGGTACATGTTTATACCGGTTTATACCCAAAAACGATGTACATCCACATCGGTCCAGTAGGTGACAGTATGCGCACTGAGATCTGTGCACTGCCATTAATGAACAGAAGAAGAACTCAAAACCTGGCTCGAAGAAGACTCTGGAAGAATCATGGCGGTGGAGAAGAAAGATGCGCGGTCGGGAAAAGCTCCTAAAAAAGAGTCGCAGCCTTTAATTATCGCCAAAACTCCAGCAGAGGAGCAGCGTTTAAAGTTGGAGAGATTGATGCGAAACCCCGTGAGTTTGCCCTTTACCGCAAGCTAGCGGTTTAATTTGGAGTAGTAACTCATGCTAATAATGCTACTTAACTGTTGCAGAAGCATTGAACATAGTATTGAGTTTTATATTTTAATTTTAAAGGATAAACCTGCGCCCATTCCAGAGAAACCAAAGGAGTGGAATCCACGCGCTCCGCCAGAGTTTGTGCGGGATGTGATGGGTTTGTGTTGTTTGATTACGGTCTCAGATTTAGAGATGAATCTAATATGAATTGCTACCTAACGTTAGTTCTAAATATGTAATCAGTTTTACTTCTTTCAGTATGACTTTTCCAAAAGGAAGTTTATTATCTGTTTGTTTTTGATCTTAGGAAAAAATATATATTCATCAGACTAAATGGAGAAACTCAAAACCAAATTTTTCTTATTTTCAAATAGACTTTAAAGTTTTTCTATTTTTCTTTCTTTTTTTAAATCAAGAAAATAAGCCACAAGAATGCCCTTAAATTTAAAATGTGTGCTTTGCTGTTTTATTTTTGCTCTGGGGACACCCATGACACATAAGAAACACATGAACTTAATACAGTGCATTAAACAGAAATGTGTTTTCAAAATTCCAAATTTGTGTTTCCAGTGGTTGGTCATAAATTTATATTAAATAAAATGTCAAGTAATCAGATGTGTGGTAACATCATTCGCTTTCAGCTGATTGCAGGAATTCATTAAAATTGATTCTAACATTTTAGAATAGATTTTTGCCCTCGCAAATAATCTGCCAGGATTTGTGTTATATTTCTTTGTTGAATTTCCACAGGTTCCAGTGCTGGAGCAGGCAGCGGTGAATTCCATGTGTATAGACATCTGCGCCGTCGGGAGTATCAGAGACAAGACTTCCTGGAACGAATTTCTGAAAAGGTAAGTTTTTATTTTTTTTTATTTATTTTCTCTCCCCCCCTAAAGCATATGATTATCAAATGGGAGCTGCTTTACCATTTATGGAAGTTACTAGTTCACTAAGAAAAGGTGAAAATATAAGGTCCTCAGCATTTTTGCAAAACAGTATATGTATGAATGATGGGTATAAAAAGCCTGTGTAATGCTTATTGATGATATGCAGAGTTTTTTTTTTTTTTTTTTTCTTTCCCAGTCCTGCCTGAGATTTTTTTTTAAATCTTTAAATTACTGCCACTGAACAGAAATAGATCCAGGTGCTTCGGTGGAATGCAGATCCACCTGTTATTTGTAGCGGCTTAAATAACAGAATTTGGGTGTGAGCACTGAGCAGCAGTGGATCTGCTCGGCTCTCCAGCTCACAGGTGCACACAACAGATGTTTTACTGTTGCTGTGACAATCATGTGGATCAAGCAAAATTTAACTGAATTTGTCAATGTAATATTCCGGTGTGTGATGCGTTGTTCCCCACTATTGCGTTTCCTTTGGAAAAATACACTTAGGTCACATCAAAAATCAACTCCTATACATTTGTCACACCAAGTTCCTCTTTCTTAGATATACTGTTGGAAAGTCAGATTCATTCAAGTGAAATTTGATTGAAATTGTGATTTACACTACCGTTCAAAAGTCTGATTTTTGCAAAATTTTTAAAGAAGCTTCTTACACTCAGCAAGGCTGCATTTATTTGATCAATACAGTAATATTGTGAAAAATTATTGCAATATAAATTACTGTTTTTTATTTTGCTTTTTCAAATTTTGTAAAAGCATTAATAGTCTTCAGTGTCTCATGATCTTTTAGAAATCATTCTAATTTGCTGATTTGGTGCTCAGGAAACATTTGTTATTATTATTAATGTTAAGAAATTTTTGCTGCTTAATATTTTTTGTGGAAACGGTGATGCATTTTTTTCTAGATTCTTTGATGACTGGAAAGTTTAAAAGAACAGCATTTGTTTGAAATAGATATCTTTTGTAACATTATAAATGTCTTTTCTGTCACTTGATAAATGCGATGCATTCTGGCTGAATAATTTAAAACCTGAAAATTAAAAAAAAATAAAACTTGATAAAAAATATTAAATAATAAATTGATTAAAATTAGCTTTTGCCAACACTATTTGCATAAAGTATGTTCCGGGTCTTCAACTTAGCCTGGGTTGATGGTGGTCCCTCTCCAAAAAAAAAAAAAAAAAAAATCAAAATGTAGTACAGTTAGTATTGGTTCACAAATAGTTTCTTTTACTCTTGCAGCAAAAGCTGGATGAAGACTATATTGAGAAGGTGAAAGAAAACCAAAAGGCTGCTGAGGAAAGAACAGCCAAACGCCGAAAGAAGAGGTTTGCAAAATACTGTCTGGTGTCTGTTTTAGATACTTTAGAATCATTAGAAAACTAATTTAGAAGTTTTTGTTGTTTCTGAGTCTTTGTTCTTTTGTGTCATTTAGGGAAAAGTTGAAACAAAAGAAGCTGATGGCCAAGAAAGCCAAGATGGAGAGCCAGAAAGATGAAGGTACGAGATAATGAAATTATCTTAGAAATCCACCCCATTGTTCCTTGAACGCCAACTGGAAGACATTTACTAAATATGAGTGTCTGAACACTTAAGTAAACAAATATTTTATAATACTAAAATTGTAGTTAATCGAGCTGACTGATTTGTATACATTTTCTCTGTTGTGTCAAAAAAAGCTAAATAAATCCTCTGTGATTCAATGTTGTAAAATAAAACACAAAACCATCCGTGAGGGTGAATGTTTATTATGAGCGCTATATTTGAAAATGCTATTTACATTTACATTTATGCATTTAGCAGACACTTTTATCCAAAGCGACTTACATTGCATTCAAGTTACAGTTTTTTTTTACATTTTATCAGCTCTTGCTTTCCCTGGGAATCGAACCCATGATCTTGGCGTTGCTAGCACCATGCTCTACTATTTGAGCTACAGGAAAGCTCTGATTATGATTTATCATCTGATTATGATTTGATCTGATTATGATCTGATTATGATTTATCATAATCATCATTATAGTAACTGCAGTGCTTGAATTTCTGCATTCATCTAAGCAGTGAGTAATAATGTTTGTTGTGTCAGCAGGCTCAGAGGAGAAGTCATCATCCTCTGCTTCTGAAGCAGAAGAGCAAGAAGATGATGCAGAATCGCCCAGCTTCATCATGGGGAAGAGGTGACCGAATGAAAGGATGGAAGTATCCAGTATATACTACCGTACAATACCAGAAACACCTCCAGCAGTGAACATTTACTGAGCTGTGCTTAAAAATACTCAAAATCAGTTTGGAATCAATGTTTCAGAAGTGCATTCATCTTTTGTGCTTGAGTCAGATGTTCAATATTTGACGTGGACATTGGAAAACTGAATGTTTTTCTTTCATTGGAGTGCTGATGATAAAACAATGTGACCAGAATAGACTTTTATTCTGTTGTAAATATTTTTTTTTTTAAATAACAATAATTTTGGCATTTCAGTGTTTCATGGAAATTATTCTCACTGTCCTTTAACTGCTTCTGCTTTTCTATTATGTGAATAAATTATGAAGTTCAAACAGAAAAGTTGCTTTAAATGGTAATATTTTCTATATTACAATAATCACGATTGTACGGTTTTTACTATATTTTTAATGCGGCTTTTTTCCCAAGGCTGCAAGTTTTTGCAAGTCTTAAAGGGGTCATCGGATTCCCTTTTTGCACAAGTTGAAATGATTCTTTAGGGTCTTAATTAAAAGTCTATAACATACTTTGGTTAAAATTTAGCAATAGTAGTGTAAAAAACACCTTTTTAAACCTGTCAAAATCAGCTCTGTTTTTAGCAAGCTATTATAGTCCATGCTGACCCCGCCCCTCTCTTCTGTGGGGTGACGAGCAGACTGTAAACTTTAGCCGCGAAACTGGCTAACTAGCACATTATTAGGAAAGGTGATTTGCAAAGATTCATAAAAACCCTTATACTCACTCCTTCTGTAGGTGAGGCTCGATCACAAAGGATTTGCGCAAACATAGACGCATTTTGGCAGATCGGGATCGGCACATTCCCTTCAAAACGAAAGTAACGTTAATCCTCTGCATCTTCAGCGGCTCAGATGTCAGGAGTTAATGACAACTGCTATGTTCATTATTACATCCAACAACTAAACACCTCAATCACTTAATCTGAGACATCTTGTCTTCCCTGCACCGGAATCGACACAATGGCGGACAGCTCTCAGCTCACTCAGGTCGGGTCTAAGGTAAGACGGCCTCGTCAATCAACTATCGTGGGAGCGGCCTGTGCAGAACTACGTCATTCTGACAGGAATCTCAGAACAGCCTGATTTGAGAAAGGGGATTTTAAAATAGGGATTTAAAAAAAAATTAGGATAGATGTGTACACACACTTCCAACACACATTTATGTTCAAACAACTTGAAAAGTGAATTTTGCATCCGATGACCCCTTTAAAGTCTTTATTCACCCTTTCACTATTTAAGGCCTAAAAAAGGTTTTAAATGAAAGCACAAAGTCTTTTAAATTCTTAAAGTAATGGCATTAAATATTATTACGCATTGAAAAAAAATAGTAGTTTTGTATTTCAAAACAAATATCTAAAATCAGGATACATTACTCGAAATGCAAATATAAAATGAAGTCTGTGTATAATGTAACAATTAAATTTAAGAATCAATTAACAGTTAATTAAAGTGAGTTCATGCTTAAGAACAAATATCGGCCAATGGCAGATATTGTTCTAATCATAAGCTTCATTTTGATCAGTTTTGCATCTAAATGTCTGAGAGCATGTAGTTTTTTTAAACCTGAAACTAAAATGTTGCTCTTTTTAATCGTTAATCATGCACACTATTTTTCTGGCCTCATATTAATGGAGACACAAAATAGATATAATAGTTTTTGGGGGGAAAAAATGCATGCACAGGACCATTAAAAATGTCAATAATAATAAAAATAATAAAATATACAATGGTTCATTTGAGGATTTTGACTAATTATCTCTAATTGGCAAAAATCACCTAAATGCAAAATAATCTCTGCATTTAAAAAAAAAAGTAATTATTGAGAGAGCTAGTGGTGTAATTGTTCGTTAGTCACTAATGGACCCTGTTGTCATGTGTACCACATTCCTTTGAAGCACATGTGAGAAAGAAAAAAAAAAAGCATAATTCTCTCCACCCTGTATTACCACTTGGCAAATACTGTTAATAGCTCTAGTTCATAGTCTGATTCACCACAATGGGATTCTGGATACTGTTGTTTTACTACTACGTCATTATTTCAAGTCACCTGTCCAGTCTTTGCAAATAATATGAATTTTGAGTTTTACATACACTGAGAGAGAATACAGAGAGAGAACGTTACAGAGAAAATGTCAGTGACTTAAACCTATAAACAACGGTTCATTTGCTTCATGTCAAAGCAGGTCTGGTTAAGCCGGTTTTACCAACAAACACAATTTTGATTATTTGATTACAAACACTTCAGACAGTTGCTGGAGCTGCAAAACATACAGCCTAGTTTGTCCTAGAAAACCAATATAATGACGTAAAAACATTTTGATGCATATTACATTATTAATTACTATGTAACACTTTGCCCTCAAGACATTAGGAATCGAGTTTTACTGATATATTGTATCTGAACTCCACACCTCTGTTTTTGATGTCATGTCAACTTGCGTCATGTGCCTGTTTGGTGGGAATTAAGTCACCAGTATGTGAAGGGTTTGTTGACTTTAACATTAGTCATTCAAACAGACGTTTGCTTTATTTTCCATTTTAAGTTGACATGTTGCGACTTTGGCCACCTTGACATTGTAACTGCCATCGGCAATGAAAACGTGTTCTGTGCTATAAGATTAAAGCAGAAAGTGTTTTAACATGATTAAAGCATTTTTCACAGCTTACAAAGTTGCAACAGTCAGCCTTTGGAATTTCAAAGCACTTTTTTTTTTATGTCCAAAGCACCTCCCAGTTTCTACCTGGGATTCACACACCCTCATGAAAAACTCTCTCCCCTCCCTTCAGCTTCTTTTTATAGGAGTTGATTAATATCTGCCAGGCATATTGCTGAGCATAGACACCAGCCAGCTTGACTTCTACTCGCAGTTTTATTAATAAGAATCTATCTGCATCCTTGTTACAAGATGAAGACAAACACAGTGATCCATTTGATGTCACTGATGTCTATCTGGATGTGGACCGGAGAAGGTAAGTGCATTTTAGCCTTAATTATCAATGTTTGTTCTTTTTAGATGGGGGTTACTATAGAGATCTGGTTTCTGCGTTATATCACAAATGCACTTCAGTTATACTTTAATTACATTGTTTGTCTTATCCTTCAGTTTAAATGGAGAGAGGCTTTCTTAGGTAATAGCTCATTAAAGGCAGAGTAAAGTGCACACAAATGTCTCATTAAATTTTCATCATGTTGAATTAGATGTTGGACAAAGATGATTATAGAATAACAAGCTAAAAATCTTCCTTCCATTCAGCAAAAATACCCTGGCGACTATTATGAACAAATGAGTAAGATAATTCATGAAATGTTATTGAAGAATTGTACTAATGTCCCACTGATGCTAATGTCTAGCATATCCATTCATTATGTAAATTTTCTATATTCTATATTTTTATATATATACAGAATATGTTAATAATTTAAACAAAGTAAGAGGGATCATAAAAATCCTCCAGGTATAACGACACCTCATTACTCGTTACTTATTTAAACTTTTGAATGGGGTCATTTTTAAGATATTATTTTGTCCTGTGTACTATATTTGTTATAAATAGGTGAAATAGCTCACTGAGTCATTAATTAGTAGTATGTCATAGGATGCCACACTCATCACATATTTTTTTAAATGACCTACTACACAGAGATGAATACTGATACAATGACGCCTTTCGTATGTCATGTTCATACTAGTTGTAAAAACAGAATCTATATTGAGACTCGAGGAAAATACACTAGTAGGCAAGACTGAGCCTGTATGTTCTGTTTCGTGGCCAGTTTTCCATCAAGTCACCTGTAGCACTGCAGTCACAGCATTTAGGGTTGGTAGGTGTTACACAATCCTTTTTTCCCCCTAGGACAGGTGCATGTGAATCAGACTGAACCTGCTATTGTTCTGTGACAGACTTGAATGGGGATCAAGTTGGAACAATGAGGTCACTTTAAAGTCTTTTTCTCTGTCTACAGGTCAGATATTCCAGCCTGAGCTTACATCTAATGCTTTCCTAGCTAGGGTCACCAGTAATACCGTGATACTGAAGCAGCCGTATTGTGTATTTAATCAGTCGTGCCCTGGCTGTGAGATATGGCTGGTGGCTGGGCTGTGCTCAGGTAAAACGTCTTCAGAAATTGTAATAATATTTCACAATATTGCTGTTTTATGTATTTAATCAAATAAATACAGCCGTTTTGGGCATAAGAGGCTAAAAATAAGCTCTAATGCAAATTCTCCCATCTGTTTGCATTATCAATCCTCTTTCACTTTTAGCAAACGGCAACTTTGATGCTCTGGTAAACAACTCAACTACCAACATCCTCAGCTTGTCACCCTACCCAACAGCATTCAACCCATCATCACAGAACTTCTTTCTGACCAGAGTTGGACTTCTGCCAGACTTCCCCTGTAATCAGTACTCCAACGATCGCTACTTCGTAGTCGGCGCTGATGGGATTTGTAGCACCACCAACTGTAATGGTGTATTACCTGATGGATCCACTGTTTGGTAGGACCTTTTAATGTATTGTGCAACGTGAATGGAAGAAATTATTTAAGACAAAGTTCCAAATCTGCCATTCTAAAAACCCATAAGACATTTGTGTTAATAGAACTCCCATTTTGATGTCATGTGGTCATTAGATAGCTACACTTAGCTAAACCACATTGCACAGTGATGACAAACCACAATAAACAATAGCTTAAGAATGTTCACCCCCTTTGGCGAAATTTTGCAAGCAAAAATGAAATCCGAGAGCATTCTGGCCCTGCATAGACAGCAACGCAACTGACACGTTCGAGGCCTAGAAAAGTAGTAAGGACATTGTTAAAATAGTCCATGTGACAACAGTGGTTCAACTTTAATTTTATGAAGCTATGAGAGTAGTTCTTGTGTGCAAAGAAAACAAAAATAATGACTTTAATTAACAATTTCTTCTCTTCCGTGTCAGTCTTCGCTGCACGTTCACAAGAGTACCACAATGCAGGCGTCGTTATTTTTGTTTTGTTTTGCAAAACGTTACAATTTTAACAATGTCCTTACTACCTTTCTGGGCCTTGAACGCGTCAGTTCCATTGCTGTCTATGAAGGGTCAGAAAGCTCTCAGATTTCATCAAAAATATCTTAATTTGTGTTCCGAAGATGAACGAAGGTCTTACAGGTTTGGAACAACATGAGATTAATTATTGACAATTTTTGAATACATTTTTGGTTGAACTATCCCTTTAACGCTCACACAGAAATCACTTTCAAACCAAACAATTTTCTGTTGGCTAACATGATGTGAATTTGCAAGACAAATATCTAAGATTTTAGAAATATTTTGCCCTCATCCAAAACTGACCACACCTTTAAAATTCCAAATCATTTTAGTGAACATTTTAATATATTGATCACCTAATTATTTGAGCTATATCACATGAACATTGCTAAAAATCAGAACAGCTGTGATGATATTCACGTCCACAACTGAACTGCACAATTGCAAATGTAAGATTTCTTTTATACAACAGCTAATTAAACAAGAAACTAATTTGATTTAGACACAATATTGATATACTTTGTTTTTTTCTCTGCAACAAAAATATCTGAAATCTCAATCAGAGTCAACTCTTGCACATTTCAGAGCAACACACAGCAGTTATATTCATTCCTGAATTAATCAGTAGCCTACATTGAACCAACTGGTTGAGCGAATGAATCAGTGGTTTCACTGTGATTCACTCACTGTGAACACAATGATTCACTTATAAAAACAAACACTTGTCGCCACCTACTGGTGTATCGATGTAACCTACAGAAAGAGTTACTGAAAATCCCCACATCTAATACGCAGACTTACAATATTTATTTATTTACAAGATTCTACACAAATATAGCCTATAATACCATTCAAATGCTGGTATTCTTCTCTAATGGTGTCCTTAAATGAGATTGTTATCTGAATCATTGGATAGTTTTATATTTATATTTATAGCTTCTTAAACACTAGATCTGAGTTTGCTTTTAATGTATTGAAACTATTTTCCCCTTACAGTTTCAAGTATCTTCTAATCAATGCTAGTAGGACTCTTGTTAATTCATCAGACTGGTCTGGCAACGTTACTCTTACCAAACGTAAGAATTCATATAATCCTCTGAATCATTGCTAAATAATACTGGAGTCATCCTAATAGCTGCTGGAGTTAATAGATATCTTAATAATCTATTCATACAGTACTACCCCTTCACTCCATTTATGATGGTCTGAGTGCGAGATCTGGTGCCATGGTTGTCATTACTACCATCCTGTGTGTGGCTGCGGCTCTGCTTTTACTTCTTTTCCTCATTATGTTATGCGTAACCTGGTGAGCACATTACACTTAAATCACACTTGTGTACATATATATGATATATCATATATTATTTCTTAATTGTCCAAATGTAATTCATTTTTCTAACATATGACTGAATCTTGTCCATCCAGCTGTACCAAGAAAGACGGTAAGCAAATCTCAGTCATGAACTCAATCCGTATCCCCCGCTATGACACCCACAACCTAAAGGAGCGTGTGCACCCCTACGACAACCCTGCTTACCAGTCAGACTTGAAAAATTACTCCACATCTTCCACTCTGCCCAAGGATGGCGCACGAAAGCTGTGAGCTCCCAAGGAGACCATCACTGCACTGCATATTCCAGGGGAAAGCAAACTACTTTGCAGTATTTTCTCTTTCACTGTTACAAGGAAAAAAAAATAGAGGACAGGAAGTAAACTTGAAATTAAGAAATCAACTCTATGACACTCACATCTTGCATATATGTTACATTGCTGTTTGGCATCAGAAATGCTTCCTGTGTAGAATCAAACCAGAATTGTTGTGCTAAAAGCTTCTTTTTAGTCATCATCTTCCAGCTTTTTGTAAACACTTGTGACCTCAGTATTGTTTGTGATTAAAGGAACAGATGGAACAGAACTGCATTACACTGACTACAACATGCACATTCACTAGATGGCGCTGTTTAGTAGGAAATATGTAGTAGAGTGACAGTCATACTGTAGTATTTACTAGTGCAGTGTTTTCTAACCTTTCTTGTCTTAGGGGTCAGATAGGTCTAAATAACCCTTTATCAACAAACCAGGTGAATTGGTTTCTTTTAACTCATATTATACTGGATATCTTTGATTATTAATATTCTTAAAACTTTCTTTAATCATGATTAGTCATCATTCTCTTAGTTAGTGGTTTTATAAGTCATTTTAATCTTTGTCAGCTGTACGCTATATGTGTACAAAGCAGTTACCCTGGTCTTTAATCATTTTGAGTTTAGGTTAAAATATTATGAATTTACATTCATTATAGGTGTTTTAAGTTTTTTTTTTTTTTTTAATGATTGTTAATCATGTTTTATGCAGAAATCTTGCTTAAACAGTCTTGGAGTAGAGTCAAAAGTACTGCCGTTCCATGTAGTTTTTCAGTTAACACAATGCAATTAATAAAAACTGAATGTTTAATAATTATACACTTAACTTCTGAGGAAGCATCCTAACTGTGATACAACCTCATAAGTGAGTAAAGTTTAATGATACTCTAACGAGCATAAAAATAAAGAGCACACACAAATATTGGGTTACTCGTTTTAATTACACTTTTTGTTGATACTGCTCAGTATTGAATGAAATAAAAGTTTATTTATAATGCTGCCTTAAATTTTGGCCATCAGTTAATTATTTTTTAAGCTTAATTAAGCTTTTGGAACAGTTGTAATGTCAGGAGTGAAGCCTTCAAATTCTACCTTTGGAAACCTTAGTATTAAAATATAAAATCTGATTATTATTTGGTTATTTTGGACATAATTTACTTTAGTTGTCCGGGTAATTGTACTACTCACTATACTTTAAAAAGTCAAGTGATACATCAATGCAACACACTTTCATGGCAATTTGTAACTATTTTACTTTTTGGTGAATAGGAATTATTTGTCAAGTTCATTTGTGTGTTTATGTACTACCTGATTATGCCCCATTGATGGTCAGATTTATTCTTGGGCTTCATGCTTACGTTTCCGTAAAAAATTGCAATGTACAAATTCATACGAAATTGCCACCTCATAATACATTTTATCATGACTTTTAACATCTCTTGCTCGTCAGTGGATCCTCTGCAGTGAATGGGTGCCGTCAGAATGAGAGTCCAAACAGCTGATAAAAATATCATGTCTGTAATCATGTTCCTCTCCTGATTCAGACGAGATGACTGTTCACTGGACAAAGCAATATTGAGAGGATTCATATTTTAGCCAGAAGTGACATTTAAAGTTAAAACATGATGAATCTATTACAAACATGCAGCTTTTTGCTGTACAAAACCTTAGATGATGGTCTGGAGTCATCTGGATTACTTGTGGATTATTGTGATGTTTTTATCAGCTGTTTAGTCTCCCTTTCTGACGGCACCCATTCACTGCAGAGTATCCACTGGTGAGCAAGTGCTACATTTGCTAAGCGATAATACTACTAATGATAATTACAATTCTAAATTTCTCCAAATCTTTTCTGATAAAGAAACAAACTCATCTACATCTTGGATGGCCTAAGGGTCAGTAAATTTTCAGCAAATTCTCATTTTTGGGTGAACTATTCCTTTAACATTAACTAACAATGAAAAAGAATTTACTAATTTGATGTAAAGTTAATACCAATATTTACTAATACATTATTAAAATCAAAAATATATGTTATATATTTTTATATATATTAAATATATTTAATATACCCTAGTTAACATGAATTAACAACAAACTGTTGCATTTTTATTATCTAATGTTAAAAAAAGATTAATTAATACTGTAACAAATATGTTGCTCATTTAATGTTTGGAATTTTTAATTATTGGGAACTTATTGCAAAGTGTTGAAATAATATGCAAAAACATGGGATATCCTCATATTCCAGATGAAAAGCCTGTGCTAAACTGCGACTCTCTCTCTCACACACACACACACACACACACACACACACACACACACACACACACACACACTTTATATCTAAAAACTAAAAAGAGGGCTGCACCGGGTAACTCTTTGATAGACTGGTGAGTCACAAGAAGCCCACACAGCATATCTCCTCCTCTGGTCACAGCTCTAAAGGTGCGTCTGTATTCCTGGATCAATGAGTCAGCCATGCCCACACTCACATGAATTACATGGCCTCTGGTATATATTTTATAAAAACATAATTTTAAGGAAAACGTCACTGAAGCCTATACACAACATTCTCAAACATTTTACCTTGCTTGAGAATGTCTTTGAATCGAGACTACTATTGTGTGAACTTCCCTTTCATTACTATAGTGTTGGTCAGTTTGTTTATCTCCGTCTGGAAAGAAACTATGCTGTGATTCGTCAGTGAATCACCTTCCCTTTTCCATGATAAAGGAACACTTCTTGATCTTCCACTTGCTCATGTTGACAGCCCTTGTGCATATCAGAATATGTCAGTGCTGACATTATGTGAGAGTCTATGCTTTGATTTCCTCCAAAGACCATAATCAAGGAGTCGTTCAGTTTTCCACCTTGTTTATTCGGCTGCATGCATTTAGTGAGGCCGTCAGCCTTCAAAAACAGCTAGAAAGGTATTTTCTTTCAGTTTTGCTAGTATTTTTGTTCTTATGTGAGTCATTTCAGTTAAAGTGAAGTGTCTTTCCATTATGATGGCAGACTGGGGTTATTTGGTCAGATCATGAGCTTATCAATCAAAATAACTCGTGTTGAGGCATAATAACTCTGTGAAAAAGGAAGTAGTACACTTACAGCTCTCTGATGTTCTGAATCACTATTTTGAACGCAAAATTTTCTCTACTGCTTTTTTAACACTAAATGATATGTATACTGACTCATTAGAAAAAAGCACTTTAGCATTTCACCGAGGCTTGTGCCACAGTAAACAATGGATCTAGCAATGCCTTCATAAAGATTTTAATTAAAGAAATAAGTGGATCGCTGCCCTCGAATAAACTCTTAAAAATAAAGGCTCAAAAAGTGGGTTTTCAAGATGCCATAAAAGAACCATTCTGGGTTCCCTAAAGAACCTTTCAGTGAACAGTTCTTAAAATAACCATTTTTTTTTTAAGTCTGAAGAACATTGCAATAATCTAAAGAATGCTTTTCCATTAGAGAACTTTTTGGTGTAACCGACCGGTTCCATGGATGTTGAAGGTTCTTCAGGAACCATAGAAGATAGATAACAAAAGACAGACAGGCTAGTAAAGAAATCAAATTGTCAAAATGTGTGTTCCTATGTTGGTTTCAAACATCTAGCCAATTTCAAAACCCTCTTAAATTAGGGCACTGAATTCTGCCCTCCAATATCATATCTTTGGCTAACCAAGTGAACACAATAAAACCACACTGACATACATTCAGACAATTTTCAGCTATAGCCTATATAATGAAGGTAGATTTTAACTCAAGAGATGAGCTGTAAACGTAAAGTCAGGGCAGGTTGTCACATTTTTACTAGGGCAGTTGTCAGATACACTTGCAACCTTTAATATTTTAAACGTTTTGTGTTTTATAGTTATTTTACTGTTTAAATTTAGCTGAAAATCCTGTAAAAGGCTGGTTCCTTTGTGACAACTTACCCCATATATTCTTATGCGAGAACGTGCGTTCAATGAACTGTATCTTTTATCCTAAACAATAATGCTGGAAATGTTCAGCTGTTCTTGCAGCCAGCCCTTCAAGATACAATCGATACAAAAAATTGACATTCAAAAATGAACCAACGCTGAGAAATATTTACTGGAGTAAAGAGTGTGACCCTATTAGTTCTTAGTGTTTACTATCCAGTAGCCTAGTCTATCAACACCATTGTTTGCTTAGCTCAGCTATGTTAACTCTCGTTAATCTCGAGGGTTAAGAAATGACTCCTTTTCACCTCAAATGAGAAATGATTTCACGCGTCGCGTCGCGCCACACCTCGTCTCCACTTGACGCGACGCAACAAAAGTAGATACAACATTCAACAAAGCCTCCTTTAGCCTACAGTCTCGTACTTGTCGCGTAGTAGTGTTGATTCTGAAGGGAGCGTTGTAGTTTTGTCGCGTCGCGTCTGTTTAATACCTTCTCTCTTCAAGTGCGTGATCCAGTCAGTCAGTCACTCCTCCTACAAACAAACCACAGAGATCAAACCCACCCGTGTCTAACGCGTGGATTGTGTAGACGACCGCTGGACCGACCGGCGGTGCTGCTTCTCAGTACAGCGTTATGTATGACAAGCTTTATTGATAGAACAGTTTATTTGCCATTTGTGCAATGCTTATAAACATGCGTGTTACTGAAGGAATAAGAAGTGTCGGCGCGTGATATATTCTCTGAATGACAGAATGGCTAAACGAAGCACACTATTCATCAGGATTGTGGAAGGAAAGAACCTGCCAATCAAGGACATGTAAGTGCTGATGACTTTGTGTGATAATTATAAGATAAACTGCACAGAAACGTGTTGGAAGGCGTGTTCAGTATACATGATCATAAAGAAACTGAAAGCAGTATGGAATTTGACAGATATACAGTATATTAGGTACATATAGTAGCCTACCAAAAAAAGAAAGAAAAAAATTATAATCATGCTATTTTACATTTTTACAATGGATTACACAAATACTGTTTATGAATGGATTTAAAAAACGTTCTGGCATTTTAATCATAAACATGAACAAATAGCCTATACCCTATACCTGTATTGGAAACACAAATGAAAGTGCATCTACAAGTGATACACATATTATCATTATATTACGAGCATTATCATATAAATATGAAGTTATATAAATATTTCTTAATGGATGTTTCAGTCATTTTTTGATAGATACATTGAAAATCATAGCCTATATGTGCGGAACAGTTGATGAAGTAATGAATGAAAGTTGAAAGGCTGTTTTATTATGTAATTTGTACACTTTTGGCACAGATGCCGCCTGTATAGCGAAATAACAGAAACATATAGCCTAATGTATTTGTCTTAATCATCAGATATTATTCATCAGTATATCAGCCATACCATCAGATTCAGTCAGTTATATTCAGATATTTGACACTTTATTTTTTTTTTCAAAGCTCATGCCAAAATACTGCATAAACACTCTTTTCAAACCCTTAATGAGCAGGATAAATGAAATAAGCTTGTTAATTGGTTCCCTGTTTGGAATTGGCAGCATTCCATTGTGAATAACACAAATTCATTTGGTGCTCAGCTCAATGTTTTCTTTGTCTGGCATGAGGTTGGAAATTCACATGGTTATGATTTTACAGCAGTAGCCCAGATGACAACAGTTTATATGTTTCTATTTGTGGAAAGGACAGCTCTCCCACATTCTGCGAGGAAATGACTTTATTGGTTAGTAAGGTCATCCACATTAACATTTCAGCACTGTGGTCATGTCAGTTGTGAGGAAAATGTGATTCGCTGCCCTTCTCTTCCTGAGTTACTGATTCCACTTCCTTGTATGAGTAGATTAAATTACTAGTCACTTATCAAATTTGCTGAACTGTTTAGTTGGTGGGCCGAACTGCAGGAGCAGATGTTGCGTGGAGTGTTTGCATTTACACTGTTATGACGCTGCCAAAAGTGCGCAATGGCAGATTGTACACTTTCTCTACAAACATGCTTTATTTACACAGGACCTGGGTGAGCTTTAGTAAAGAGTAGCCTACGCACCTTTTTGAATTTCACTGGATTTCTTCAAATGATTCCAAGATTCTGGAAAGATTAGCTTGTATATTTTGGACGTTTTAGGTGAGCTAATTATAATCAAGCAGGCGGTGAGCAATCAGCACCCAGGCACAGGAAATATGAGCACTTGTTTTCTGAGATAAATGTTCCTTGATTAGGACATTTACAAGATCATTAGTAGAGAATGCAATCAGATAGGCCTACTAGATATTGTTGTCAGTCATCATCATTTTTTGTTTGTAATTTTTGTAATTATATATCAACTTCGATATAAAATAACAGCAATAATAATCATTTATTATTATCATATTATATTATTATATTTTATTACACGGCTCTGTGGAATACTCGATTCTGATTGGTCAGTCACCACATTCTGAGGTATAAATGTTCCTTGATTAGGACATTTACAAGATCATTAGTAGAGAATGCAATCAGATAGGCCTACTAGATATTGTTGTCAGTCATCATCATTTTTCGCTTGCTGGGAACATTTTTTCTTCATGGAAGCTTTGCGTTTGGTTGGCTAATAAAATATTAAAACTCAAATCAATATTCTCTGTCCAAATATTTAATTATGTTATCCTGGTATTGCGGACTTGCTCTCTCTTGTGTCATATAAACACAGTTGCTACCGTTTTGCAATGATTGTACACTGTAATGGATTGTAAGATAACTAACAAATTTGTAAGATTTTAAAACAGTTTCATCTTAAATCAGTATCTTTCATCACCATAATTATTCATGTAGTGAAATGTAGTATGACTGTACCATATCTCTTAATGTCCGTCTAGTTTGAACTTGCCATTTGCTATCAACTTCTTTCTTCACTGAAGCTTTGTGTTCAAATATTTCAAGTCAAATCAATATTTCGTGTCTAATTATTTAGTTTTGTGTCAATTAGCCATGTAATAAGCATAATAATGTACATCCAGCTGGTTGTTATCGCAAAATAAAGCCCTTCAGCCTGTCAGGGTTTATTCTGCGATAACAACCGTCTGGACGTACATCATCCCTTACATAATGCTTTTTTATTCTATTATTTATTTTACTAAATAAAATTATTAAACGAAATAAGAAATGTTGTAATATTTTACTGTAAAATATCTAAATATGAGAAGTAATAGCCTAATATATAAATAGTCATTTTTACACTACAACTGCATAATTACAATATAAATATTTACAGATGTCTTAATTTATTGAAAAATTATATCTAAAACTTGAGAATAACCTAAAATTTGATAATGACACTATACGCCATGTTGCAATTTCAGCTATACTTTTAATTAATTGTGCAGCCTTAGGCCTAGCTGTAGTTTGAGAGCAAATTCATCTTGTTCTTGTTGCTTCTTATTTATCCATTGGCTGTTAGATCTGTATTCAGAATGAGGCTCTGTGTTAATCAGTTACAGCTAAACTTTACAGCTGACATAGTTGTGTGATCCTGCAAGAGATGATAGTCTGAACCAGAATCACAAAATAACAAATGAACCCAGCAGACAGATGAGCTCTGCTGTCATGCAGACATATCAAGCTGTATTCATGTGACGCAGAACCCACCCGACACTCATGATCTGTTGAGATGACTTTAATGTTATGTCTGAGATCTCAGAGATACCAAAGATGTGTGTGTAAAATTAACAGGAGTGCCAATCAATTAAACATTTGAATGAAATTAATTACATGATATGCTGAGATATCGGTAACACATTAGGGACCAATTCTCACTGTTTAGTTGCTTATTAGCATGCCTATTATTAACATACTGGCTGTTTATTAGTGATTATAAAGCACATATTCTGGATATTCTACATTCCTAATCCTACCTAATACCTAAAGTTAACAATAAGATCACTAACTATTAATTAATAAGCAGCAAATTAGGAGTTTATTAAGGCAAAAGACATAGTTAATGGTTAATAGCAATGGTTAATTGGACCTTAAAGTGTGACTGAGATATCAATGCACACATGAAGACTGACATCGTATAGGCCATTGCTATATGTTTTTCAGCAACTTTGTTTTTAAGCCATAAACACTTTGTTTTTCAGATGGTTAAACAATTCAGCAACACTTTACGTAAAGCCTTTAAGTATAATGCATTATAAATGTATTCATAAACAAAGTATGTTGTAATCCATTATATGTTTTCAGGAATAATTGTAAACATAGTTAAAATGCATTATAATATTTGACGAATCCTTGTTGCATCTGAAATTGACATTTTGAATACACATTACAAGGTCAAAGATGCATTTACAAAATAAAGTGTATTTTCATTTCATGCCGACTTTAAATTTCACGTATGTGTTTAACTAATCAAATGACTCTGGGGTCTCAAAGTCCCCAAACAGAACATCATGGCTACAGAAGATAAGAGAAGCAGAGAGAATGAGAGAGGAATCTCTCCTCTTCCTCCTTTTGTCATCATCTATATCCTGCTCCTGCAGGTGGCATGAGGATGATACTATGTGGTTCAACTGCCAGGCTACAGTGCTGTTTGATGTAGCACCTGATTCTGACAGCCACAGGTTTCCCCATTACACTGATAACAACAGGCGAAGATGAATCACCGCACGATGCACTCATTCTCCTCTCCCTCAGCACACACACACGCGCGCTAGCACGCAAATGCTCATACAGCTCACCAAAGTTGCCAAGGGCAGTCATTACCTCTACAGAGGAATTTCAATATCCTCACAGTGACAACAGACATCTCTACACATGCTCTCTGTCAATTCACGGCTCGTCTGAGACAGCATGCAATGAACAAATGCTCACCTATCAGACACTGGGCTGTCGAAATGAAAATAGGAGTCATTTAAAAAAAAATTGGAAATGCCCAATATATAGATGCAAAAAGGTTTTATTCATGTGACAAAGAATAGGACATCATGATTTTATATCTGAAATAGGAGTGTATATAGTTCCTATAGGGATCTATGTGTTAGCATTTACCATTCATCCCAGTGGAATTTGCTTAATTGGTTTGGCGCAGGATGAAGTCAATAAACGATCTGCAAGTAGTTTGGCATAATTTTTTATTAATAAACGCTTTTTTTAGCATTTCAGGGTTTCTCAGAAGAGTAAGTCATCATGGTTGGGTAAAGTTCTACAGCTGTGAATGGAAGACTACATCAAATTATTTTTCCTTTCCTATTTACTCAAATAGCAAAGAAAAACTCCATGATAGTGTTTTAATGACTTTCTAAAAAGGAAAAAATAGAGAGAGACTGATAATGTTAGTCAGAAGAGAGAACAATATCAAATTTACTGTCACTACTATAGCTGCTGAATTGAAAACTTCCTCACAGCAGCGTTAGTATTTTTTTTTTGTAATTTGATGCAATATAATACTAAGAGCAGTGCTATAATTTATTTTTATTTTTTTAAAGTGATGCAGATGATCATTGAAACACATCACAGTCTGTTAAAATGGTCCATGAAGTAGTTATGGTGAAATATTATTTTATTTTTATGCCAAATCAAAGTCATGTTGTGTGAGCAACAAAGTAATGTGAAGAGACCAATGTGCAAAAAATAAAATAAAAAACAGGAAAAACTTAAAAAAGGAAATTATTATAATAGAGAGGACCCTTGAAGATCCTCCCAATTATGTGTCAATATCAATAATTCTCATAATTTGACCTTTTTATGACAAAGTTAGTTCAGTTTGTAAGATGTCATGTGCAGCAGCTCTCCAAAAGCTTAATAATTTATGAATGACTAATTCATGATATTTTTAAAAGGAAAAAAAAACCTCTATAATAACCAACATGAATACAAAGACTACATTTCTATGAATTTGGCACATATGTTCTTAAACTAGATTTTTAAAATATATCTCTGAAAGTCTTTGACCCCGTAAATGACTTTCCTCAGGAATCTCAAATAAAAGATTAATAATGTTCTTTCATAGGTTTCTTTAAAGCTCCAGAAAGGAAGATTCTTTGTGGGACTTGAAAAGATTCTTCTATGGAATGAGGCTATAAAATCTTTTTTAGTTATAATTAAAACATTGCTTTTGAAGTGTATGATAAGAAGACAAAAATATTTTTCATTTAACCTTGTAAACCATAAAAGTATATTATCTTTCTATATTTAAATATGCCTTGTTGATCTGAGAGAGCAACAGCATCATAATTAGCATATAATTAATTCTTGATTGCGTAAACCAATCATGTGTGATCATGAGATTAATAACCATTGCTCAGAGTTTTTGCCAGTATGCAATAACATTATTGTTCATTTCACTTTCAGAACTGGAAGCAGTGATCCATACTGCATCGTGAAAATTGATAATGAGGCAATAATTCGGTACGTATGATTTTTTTCCTGACATTTCAGTTTGAGTCCTAGTCTTTGGGGATCTAATATTGGTCCACGTTACTATACAGCTTATGATAAGTCAATTATCACAAACTGAACAGGTTAGAAATGAAATTTTCTGTGAAGCAGAACTAATTTAATTTGTGCCACATAATTGAAATCTCTGCTGTTCCATAGATTGCTGTGTGGTTGTACCAGAGCTTGTGTACCTCCACATTTGGCAGCTATATAAAGGTCCCACTAAACAAACCTACGATTTGAAGAGTCTGAGGTGGAGGTTCAAAACGCAAAATATATACGCTGTGACCATAAGTACAGTGTGGGCATATTGATTGCTGGTGCTCCACATGAAAATAAGAGTAGGAGGTAGAAGGTAGAAGAAATGAAAATCCATCTTATATGCATGAAAACCCTGCTAGGAACCACTAGCACAATGAAAGCAGTGAGAGTTTTGAACTGAACTTATTAAGTTTATTACACTGTTTTATTTATTCGCTCCACCATCTCTTTTGTGACTCACTTTATTCCAAGTGCCTGTAAAAATAACTTATTTTCCAGCTGAACTGAAAGGTTTAACAATCACTCTATTGATATCAACAGTGAATGTTACTGAGTGTGAGTGTTTTCTGAGCCACAGCCATTTTTTGGGTCAATAATTTACATTCTTTCCCTGGAATACCAAATCTGAAGGTAAATAAATGTTAAGTATGGAGTGTAGTCTGATGTTTGTTTCCACAGGATCATTACCGCGGTAAATAAGCTTTGTGAGTCTGTTGGCGCAAGAGTGAAAATGCGATAGGCTGTGTTTACGAAACATATTTGCCTTAAGAGATTAACAAAATGCTAATCTTTTCTGATCAGATATTGACATTTCTATGCGAACCACCTGTCTGCCTACAACTGTGGTTAAAATAAAACTGCTGTCTGGTTTTATTATTGTTTAAATAGAAATCATCATCTTTATACCCATTCTCCAGACATTATTTATTCATTTACACTAGAGATATACCAAACAGGGGTCTTTGCCAGACTTCTAATTCATTCATGTATACTAGTAAGATCAGTGTTGTTTTAGTATTATTTATAAATTATTATAGTATTTAATATTTTAAATTTTAATATTTACAGATTTATATTTTATTTTAATTTGTAGTGATTTTGCCATGTGGTTTTGCTTTTTTTTTTTTTTTTTTAAATCTATTTAGCTTTTTAATTTTTATTTTTCAGTTTTAGTAATATTAGTATTTTTTTATTATTTCATTTAGTTGCCAATGTGTGTGTAATTGCCAATAATAATTTCTTACTTTCATTTCAGTTTTTTAAGTTTAAGTTTTTATCTAATAATTCTATTTTATGTTATTTTAGCTTCATTTCAGTTCATTTTTTTTTAATTGTTTAGTTTTAGTTCATTCTTTTTTTAGTTGTTTTGAAAAAACAATTTTGATGTCCAACTTTTTAGAGGATGACATTTTTCATTTATAGACACACCAGGATGATTTTTAACTGTTCACACATTGTGTGCAGAGTAATAATTTTTTTTGTTCATTCATCTTTTAGGACAGCAACAATATGGAAGACATTGTCTCCATTTTGGGGTGAAGAATACACCGTCCATCTTCCTCCCTACTTTCGTACGGTGTCTTTTTATGTCCTAGATGAGGACTCTCTCAGGTCTGAACCTACATACTATGTACTACTTACTGAATGTGAAGTGTGTGATATTTTTCTGTAAAAATTGCTGTTTTCTGAAATCACACTCGTTCAACTACTGATATATTAACTTTATTAAATTGAACAGTAGTGTAACTGTGATTGTAATAATGCTTAGTACTTATGTTTGCTCATTTTGCTCATTCACAGCCGAGATGATGTCATTGGGAAGGTGTCAATCAGTAAGGAGCTTCTCACTGCTAAACCTCAAGGTAAGAGACAGTATTTCCTAGAGAGCATTTACGCCCTTTATTCACTCGCTGTGGTGAAATGGGAAATCAATATCCAGAGCCAACAAGGCATTTCTCAGTGTCAACAAGATTGAGACTCCAAGACGAGTGTTGCAAGAAAGCTGTGACAAATAATCAAGTCAGACCCTTAGTCATATATGTTCGTAAAATTGGACTTTAAACTAAAAGACATTTGACTGTCATGTGACTGAAAAAAACAATAAGTAAGATTTACTTAATTTTTATTTGGCAAGTTTTTGCACACATCAATTTTAAGTAAAATTCAAAGAATTTAATTAAGTAAATCTACTTAACTAGGTTAAGTAAAAATTAGAAAAGGAAATAAGTAAATTTAACATGGCCAGTTAGAGTTTGATGAGTACGTTTTACTTAATTATTTTAAGTTGAATCTGCAATACTTAAGTACATTTCACTCAGTCATGGCTTCTAAAATTTACTCAATCGATGTAGCACTGGAAAACAACCATGCAATTAAAGCATGTGATTCACTCACAAATATGTAAGTAAGCGAGTAGACAGCTTGTTATCCTTTTAAGATAATATGTCCACTCAGTAGAACTGCTACCCAAATGAACACAGAAACCTCAATACTTGGTACACCATACACAATGATGGTGACAATCAGTGGATAGTGTTTGAGTATGAATGGGTCATTTTGAGTAGAAAATCAACTCCAGATGTCACAAAACAGTAAGTTACTAAACCTAACAACAAAAGCAACCATAAAACAGTGTAAATACATCTCGAAAACAGCAAAAAAGTTAACCTTATTAATTATTCATGCCCAAGTGCATGATGGGAACAACAGGATCATGACTTTGATATTTACTTAAATAATCCTTGTAAACATAACAAACAATTCCAAGTAAAATATACTTATAAGTTCAAACTTTAATTTCTACAAGCTTAAATTGAGTACTAATATAGAATTTACTTTAATTTTTTTTATTTTTGCCTGAACTAAATTATTTAATGTAGAAATTACATTTGTTTTTATGTAGTATTTACTACACCAAAAAATCATTTTTATCAGTGTGTGATAAACCACAAACTTCCTCAAGTCACATTTAGTTAATATTGCTACATCTATTCATAATACTAAGTTTAGGGATTAGATGAACACCCAACTCTAAATGTTCAAGGCATGTTTGACAGTGGAAGAGGGGAAAAAATTATCAATGGAAGAGTGGAAAAACATGACATTTACTAATGAAAGACTGGAAAAAACTGAGATTTACATTAAAAGACAAACAACCAACAAACAATGTTTGCTTACTAAAAAAATCACAGAAACCACAGTCAAAATCAGTGATTATCAGTTGTCTTGTATTCACTATTCAAATGTGAAAATGTATATAATTAAAGCTTTATTTTTTTTATTTTGTTTTGATTTTGTAATTATCTTTCAATCCTAATGGTGCATTAAAGTGAAATAGTCCTTCAAACTTAGAAGTATTACACAGGAGTCACAATGTAGCAATTAGAAGGAATTATTGTAGGAATTATTTTAATAGTCCA
Organism: Tor tambroides; assembly: GCA_021397915.2. Lineage (NCBI taxonomy): Eukaryota > Metazoa > Chordata > Actinopteri > Cypriniformes > Cyprinidae > Tor > Tor tambroides. The sequence goes on along the minus strand of JAFVLL020014638.1, from coordinate 28,577 downwards.
TTTATTTATGATCTGCATGTTTAATTTTAGCATTTTAATATGTTTAATATGTTTTTTTTTCTAGAAATTAATTGAGAAATTAATTGGAAGAAATGAACTTTTATTGAGCAAGGATGCTTCGACTTTTATTTCAAACAAATTCTGTTTTTTTTTAACGCTCTGTTCATCAAAGAATCATGACACAAATGCATCACAATTTCCATAAAAATATTAGGCAGCTGTTTTCAACATTAATAAACATAAGAAATGTTTCTTGAACAGCAAATCAGCATATTAGAATGATTTCTGAAGAATGAAAATTAGAAAAATGACTGCTGAAAAATTCAGATTTGCATTTTAAAATTATATATATATATATATATATATATATATATATATATATATTAGTGCTGTCAAATGATTAATCGCGATTAATCGCATCCAAAATAAAAGTTTTTGTTCACATAATATATGTGTGTGTACTGTGTATATTTATTATGTATATATAAATACACATACATGCATGTATATATTTAAGAAAAATATGATACGTTTATATATTAAATATATTTATATATGATATAATTTATATGAATATAAATATATACATGCAAATACATGTAAATATTTTCAAAATATATTCTGTATGTGTGTGTCTTTAGATATACATAATAAATATACACAGTACACACACATATATTATGTAAACAAAAACTTTTGTTTTGGATGCGATTAATCGCGATTAATCATTTGACAGCACTAATATATTGATATATATATATATAAATGAAGGAAAATATAATACATTTCATAGCAATGCACTTTTGTACACCAATGTAATCCAGCTACAGCAAGGAACCATGATGCACCGGGTTGTTGTTAATAATACCAGCTGCGTTTTAATGTGTGACTTCATATGTGTGTCACAGGTAATCGAGTCATCAGTGCCCTAAATTCATGTTCACGATATACTGATTCACAACATAGAGAACTAGGGAATGGAATGAGTCACAGCCATATTCTCTTCAAAATGCACCAAGTGTTTCTCAAGCAGATGTAATTTATTTACTCTGAAAACAAGACAACAATACTGATGAGAATAATAAAAAATCTGCATGAACTGAAATCAACTGTAGTAGGACTCCCTCATGTACTATGACCACACGTTTTAGTGGGGTTCCTGTGAGGTGGTGTTTTGAGATTGGTGCTGGTGAGTCATTGTGGTTGTCTGGGCTTGCAACTCATGTGAGTTGTGCCTGAGGGGCAAGGACACGGCAGGGTTATCCATTATCATGACACAAAATGGAAGAGAGCATCACTCTTTGTACCCCCTGTGACGTGTTGATGACTAGTCACACAACGCAGGCCATCCGTGATGGAATAGAAAAGCGAAATGACACCATTCATTACCATTGTTTAGTTCACTGTGTTGATGTCTCAGAGAGATAGGGAATAATAATGATTGTTTGAATATGCGGCTCAGCTTGTTAGCGTTAACAATAGCCTAAACAGAGAGCCCGTTAAATGTTGTGCAGCAACCCTAGACTCATTTTAGGACTGCAGCAGCACTTTTCAACATATTGAGTTTTGGTTCTCATGTGGATAATGCTGGTTCGAATCTGGCTTGCAACAGTTCTTTATCTGGTTCCTTACAATTTGTTGTCTATGGCCATATATACTTCCATGCACACTATCAAAAGTTTGGAATAATTAAGATTTTTGAAATACTTTTGAAAGAAGTCTTGTTATGCTCACCAAGGCTGGTTTTATTTGATCAAAAGTACAGTAAAAACAGAAATGTTGTGAAATATAATTGCAATTTAAAATGACTTCTAATTGAATATATATATATATATATATAAAAACTGTTTATTCCTGTGATGGCACAGCTGAATGTTCAGCATCATTACTCCAGTGTTCAGTGTCACATGAACCTTCAAAAATCACTCTAATATGCTGATTTTGTGTTAAAGAAACATTTCATAGCATTATCAATGTTGAAAACAGTTTTTGATGGCTAATTTTATTTTTATTTGTGAAAACCATGATACACTACCATTCAAAAGTTTGTGGTAAATAAGAAAAAAAGAAAGGAAAAGAATATTTTTTTTCATCAAGGATTAATTAAATTGATCTGAAGTGTCAGTAAAAACATATATAGTGTTACAAAACATTTCTATTGCACAAATAAATGCATCTATTGCATAAATGCCCTTCATTGAATTTTTTATGCATCAAAGAATCCTGAAAAATATGTAACAGCTTCCAAAAAAATATTATGCAGCAAAAACATTGATATCAATAATAATAACCATTAATAATAATTGAGCACCAAATCAGCATATTAGACGGATTTCTGAAAGATCATTTGACACTGAAATCTGGAGCAGTAATTAAAATAGAAAATCGTTCTATTTAAATTTTTTAAATTGTAATAATATTTTACAATACAATTGTTTTACTGTATTTTTAATCAAATAAATGCAGCCTTTGTGAGCATAAGAGACTTCTATCAAAAACATAAAATCTTAATGGGGTACATGTCCTAACCAGGCATGATATGATAAAAATGAGCCAATAAATCTCTTAGATGCATCTAGAAGAAATAGATCTGACAGTAACTGTAACACAAGTCAGCCTTCATTGACTTTTAAATGACTCTTTATGCTGGTTCTCTTCTTCTCCTCATCTGTCCTCTTCTCACCCTCACGCTCTCTACAGCTATAACAAAAAAATGGCCTCACATAACCTTTCTCTCCAAGGGCTCTGAAATAGCATTTAGTGAAAGGACACGTTCTACAGAGAACAGAAATAGCTCTGCGCTCAAGTTTCCCTTGGTTTGACAGGGTGTGAACATTCAAGTTAGCTATAAGTCAAATCATAGTCTAACCACACCGATAACAGCGTGAGATGGTGTGTAATTAGCTGAAAGGGGAACGGTGGCTTATTATGCAGGTTTTCATAGACACTCTAATTATGACATTCTTAGAATAGAGATATAAAGAAGAATGTGCAAGCACCGATACAGTAGATATAAGATAAATCATTTTACTTGCATTTTTCTTGAAGGAGAATGATCTGATCATTTTTTTATTCAAGCAGAACCGCTGCACATTTCTGAGCAACACAGTGAATAATTCATCATTTTGTTTCTGAATTAATCAGCTGTTTTTAATGAATTGTTTGTTTGAATGAGTTGAACAATCACTCATTATAACTGGTTTTAGTTTTATAGTTATAAAAATACAAAATCATCAAAAAATTTAAAACATTAATCCTACAGAATTATTTTAATTGCAGTCTAAATGCATGTATTCTATCTTAATACATGAAACACTTAAATGCTACAGCTTCTGTGCTGCTTCTGCAGTGCAAAAATGGATTTGATTTGATTTGAAGTGTCTTATTATTCTAATTGAATGTATTGGTTACATTTAAGAATTTGACCTAAAATATGATTCATACATTTACCAAGGTTATACAAATGGCCTTCTGAAGGTAAAAATGCCCATTGGAATCAATTTAATAGGGCAGTAATTGCCTCTTAATGGAAAAGTTAATTTTTGTCAGTGCTGCGAATTAACCACCGCACAGAATATGAAGAATATGAAAAGCTTTGTGAGTCATCGTGAATCATCTGTCCATGATAGGCCTATACCAAAGTACCAGCACAGCACTTTGCAAAATATTGTCTAAATAGCCTATCATTTTCAATAATATATAGGATATATATATAGAGAGAGAGAGAGAGAGACAATATTGCATACTCCTAACAACAAATGATATTCACGTCAGATCAAGTCTGTAATGTGTTTCTAATAAAGTATTGCCACCCATAACATTGTAGCAAAAATGTTGTCTAAAAACATTTTCAATGTGCTAAAAGCACTTCATATATCTGTACATACATACATTTAGCCCGTATGTGCAGAAGAGGGAAGAATGCACTCTGTTATAAAGGACTTTGGCTAGTGGCTCAGCATCTGTTTGAAGCAGAGACCTTGACTCTTTAAAGGTTCGTCCTGTGTGTGTGTGTGTGTGTGTGTGTGTAGGCCACTGTTTTTGAACATATTTATGAGGCAGACCTTTAACTGTCAGCCAGTGCTTCCTACCTCATTTCAGTGAAGCTGTCTCAATGCATGACTATATATATGAGTGGAAAAACTGCTTCTAGAAAATAGCTGTTTAGTTAAATTTAGTTGACTTTAGCTTATTTTTCCTGGTTCTGTTCTTTATTTTAAAAAGATTATTTGCGGACAAATTCATCTGTATGAATGTCATGTTTTTGTTGCTAATTTTAGTGGTTGGATAATTGAAGTGAACAATGGGCTATTTTAGACTATTATAGTGATTTTGCATTCCATTCTCTTTTCAATTTATTTCGTTTGAGCAATACCGAGTAACAACGAATAGTATTTTCCTGGAATGCTTTTAAGGTCACCTCTCTCTCCCTCTCTCGCTTTAAAAATCTGGCAGTATTGTCTGGTGTATTGAAGATACAAATTACATCTGAGCTTCAAACAAATATATGAAATGTATGCATAATCAAATGCTATAATGATGTTTAGTTCCACAGAATAAACTGAAAGCAGCAGAAAGGTTATTTCCATTCAGCTAAATGGAATGGTTTTCCTTGGCAGGTCCAATTTATTTTTGGGCTTCTCTCTAGAGCAATAAAGGAAAATGAAGCTTGACGAGTGATACACTGGAATACTAATTGAGAGGAAAACCTGCTTATCAGGCCACAGGAGTAAACAAGCCTCATGTCCACATCAGGAAAGCCAAAAGAACTAGCCAGTGACTGAGTGGTTTGATGGTCCTTGAGTCAGTCTTTCAGTGAAATATATTAAACATGGCTGCTACCCTTGATTTCCTAAATACAGAAGCTTTCTAAAGGATGGAGCCCCACATGTGACGTGAAAAAATAAATATCATGGCCACAAATGAAGAATTAATTCCCATGACTAATTCGTGGCCATGTTTTATTAATTCATTCTCTTGTTTTAGTTCAATCATGGCCACATTTCATTAATATGTTTCATTTGTTCCTTCAATTTAACAGTTTGAATTTGCTGAACGAAGAATGAGATTTAAGAGCACATTTAATGAACATCCAACATGTCAGTAAATACTCTTGGTCTACCATAAGCTTATTCTGTAGAAATACAGCAAGGCCATTAATTCTATTACCCTAAGCCTCTTAAAGCCAGAGATACTGAGGAGGGACATGATATATTACATTTATCTCAACTGTAGGCCTGCATGTATATGTTTACTGACTTTCTCCTATCAGGTCATATGGGTGTGTTTGCAGGTATACAGTAATGTTACGGAGCAGTAGAATCCATAATAATACTGCTCTGAATTCTGCTCCTGTATCATAATGGCACTGTGAAGTAGATAGCTTTAGGGTCCTTGAACTTACCATGACTTGATTGCCTGCTAAATGATTCATAGCAACGTCAATGGCAGATAAATGAACTCTCGTTTTTCAGATTCTTGTCATTTTTTGTTTAGGTGTAGATGGATGGATGAACCTAACAGAGATTGACCCAGATGAGGAGGTGCAAGGGGAGATTCACCTCCAGATTTCAGTGCTGGGAGATGGAGATATTCCACGAAAACTGTGCTGCCAAGTCCTAGAGGCAAGGTGAGGAACTGTGGAGCGGCAAATGATTTGTGACAGAAACTTGTTACTTGTTTGTTTTTGTGCATCTTTAATGATCGGTATATCCATTTTATCAATCGATGGATGGGAATTGTAAAGTATATAACAGTTCTGGTTCTGATTCTTCTAAGCAGTTCCGGTTCTTTAGTAATTACATTTGCAATGCTTTTAGTATGATTCTTTTAGTTATTTTAGATGTGAGAAATAAATATTTGGAATGCAAAAAAAAAAGTTTGTTTACTTACTACTAGTTATGAACTATCAGTGACCAATATTTCTACAGCATTTATTAATCTTAGTTAGTGTTAATTTCTACATTTACTAATATACAGTATCTCACAGAAGTGAGTACACCCCTCACATTTTTGTAAATATTTTATTATATCTTTTCATGTGACAACACTGAAGAAATGACACTTTGCTACAATGTAAAGTAGTGAGTGTACAGCTTGTATAACAGTGTAAATTTGCTGTCCCCTCAAAATAACTCAACACACAGCCATTAATGTCTAAACCGCTGGCCACAAAAGTGAGTACACCCCTAAGTGAAAATGTCCAAATTGGGCCCAAAGTGTCAATATTTTGTGTGGCCACCATTATTTTCCAGCACTGCCTTAACCCTCTTGAGCATGGAGTTCACCAGAGCTTCACAGGTTGCCGCTGGAGTCCTCTTCCACTCCTCCATGATGACATCACGGAGCTGGTGGATGTTAGAGACCTTGCGCTCCTCCACCTTCCGTTTGAGGATGCCCCACAGATGCTCAATAGGGTTTAGGTCTGGAGACATGCTTGGCCAGTCCATCACCTTTACCCTCAGCTTCTTTAGCAAGGCAGTGGTCGTCTTGGAGGTGTGTTTGGGGTCGTTATCATGTTGGAATACTGTCCTGCGGCCCAGTATCTGCTTCAGTATGTCACAGTACATGTTGGCATTCATGGTTCCCTCAATGAACTGTAGCTCCCCAGTGCCGGCAGCACTCATGCAGCCCCAGACCATGACACTCCCACCACCATGCTTGACTGTAGGCAAGACACACTTGTCTTTGTACTCCTCACCTGGTTGCCGCCACACATGCTTGACACCATCTGAACCAAATAAGTTTATCTTGGTCTCATCAGACCACAGGACATGGTTCCAGTAATCCATGTCCTTAGTCTGCTTGTCTTCAGCAAACTGTTTGCAGGCTTTCTTGTGCATCATCTTTAGAAGAGGCTTCCTTCTGGGACGACAGCCATGCAGACCAATTTGATGCAGTGTGCGGCGTATGGTCTGAGCACTGACAGGCTGACCCCCCACCCCTTCAACCTCTGCAGCAATGCTGGCAGCACTCATACGTCTATTTCCCAAACACAACCTCTGGATATGACGCTGAGCACGTGCACTCAACTTCTTTGGTCGACCATGGCGAGGCCTGTTCTGAGTGGAACCTGTCCTGTTAAACCACTGTATGGTCTTGGACACCGTGCTGCAGTTCAGTTTCAGGGTCTTGGCAATCTTGTTATAGCCTACGCCATTTTTATGTAGAGCAATAATTCTTTTTTTCAGATCCTCAGAGAGTTCTTTGCCATGAGGTGCCATGTTGAACTTCCAGTGACCAGTATGAGAGAGTGAGAGCGATAACACCAAATTTAACACACCTGCTCCCCATTCACACCTGAGACCTTGTAACACTAACGAGTCACATGACACCGGGGAGAGAAAATGGCTAATTGGGCCCAATTTGGACATTTTCACTTAGGGGTGTACTCACTTTTGTGGCCAGCGGTTTAGACATTAATGGCTGTGTGTTGAGTTATTTTGAGGGGACAGCAAATTTACACTGTTATACAAGCTGTACACTCACTACTTTATATTGTAGCAAAGTTTCATTTCTTCAGTGTTGTCACATGAAAAGATATAATAAAATATTTACAAAAATGTGAGGGGTGTACTCACTTCCGTGAGATACATATATATATATATATTAAATCAAAATTTGTATCTGTTAACATATTTTGATTTAATATATATATATATATATATATATATATATATATATAAAATCAAAATTTGTATCTGTTAACATTAATTTTAAGTTAATTTTATTAACTAACATTAACATAGAAATAAATGCTGTAAAAACATTTTGCTCATAGTTAGTTCATAACTAATGCTTTAATTAAAGTTAACAAATAAGACCTTATTATAAAGTGTCACAATTTACTTTTTAATGATTTTTAAATGCAATACAACAATTGGCCTTAACTATATATTAAAATATATAAACAATACAAAAAAACAACAACACAAAATACACATTCAGATACTATGCAGACAAAATGTTCATGCTGTTAAAAAGGAAAATCGTTTGTTTTATTTTTAGGATAGTTTTCATGGTGGTCACACTTTATTTTAACGTCCAGTTCTCGCCATTAACAAACCATTAACTATGACTTTTGCCTCAATAAACTCCTAATTTGCTGTTTATTAATTAGTAAGGTAGTTGTTAAGTTTAGGTATTGGGTAGGATTAGAATATGGTCATGCAGAATATGTGCTTTATAAGCATTAATAAACAGCCAGTATGTTAATAATAGTCATGTCAATAAGCAACTAGTTAATAGTAAAAATTGGTCCCTATACTAGTGTTACCTTAGTATTTTATTTTAATAGAGTGTTCCATCTTCATCAGTGAAAGTGTGCAAGCCAATTAGCATGGCAAATTTGATTTTAAATCCTGAATTTTAGTGCCAAATATATACTTGTCTGAAGTAAACCGTGTGAAAAATGGAACAAGATACTCCAACATCACATAAAATTTAGCCTGGGTTAATAATTTGATGTTTAAATACAATTTAGACAATGTATTTAAAACATTTTGAATTGAAAACAAAAACATCTCAGTATGTGTGAATCAGGCATTGACTGCAAGAATGGGGATTCAGAGATTTTATCTTCATAGACTACATTTGGATTTGTGTCTAATAGTTTTACGTACTTTCGGTTTTGTTTCTAGAGATCTTGCAAAAAAGGATCGCAATGGGGCTTCTGATCCTTTTGTCAGAGTGAGATACAATGGCAAAACGTATGAGAGCGCGGTAAGACTGTGTCTGTATACTTCTAATTTCATCTGCCACACACTTAGATCTGTCTGTTACTGATTACCATGACCCCGCTTCCTCCAGGTGGTTAAAAAGTCCTGTTACCCACGGTGGAACGAGAGTTTTGAGTTTGAGCTGGACGAGACGCTGGCTGACACTGGCCTTTTGAGTGTGGAGGTGTGGGACTGGGATCTGGTCAGCAGAAACGACTTTCTGGGAAAGGTGACTGTATAGACATTTCCTTGAGCATTTAGAGATTTGGTTTAGAGGATTTCCTCATGTTCAAAAAAGTTGACCTTTGTCTTAGTTTAAAATAAATCACAAAGCATTTAATTAGTACGGCATTGTGTGTTTAAAAATATAAACTGTCATTATTTTTTCACCCTCATATTTTTCAAAATAGTGTGTGCTGTACTTTCCGTGGATCACATAAGTATAACTTTTAAATGGTCATGCAGCTCTTTTCCATTCAATGACAGTTCATAGTCTAAAAAAAAAACAGAAGAAACCATATATCATGATGACATTAGTCCATAGAACTCATGCACTATATTCCAAGTTGTTTATTTTATTTTATCATGATTAACTGAAATGACAATACGTCATTCACACACGTCACATGCTATACATAGGCTACTTTAAATGATGGAGCACTGCACATGATTTGTGTGTGGGAGGAAACAATTGGGAACGAGGGAACAAATTATTAAAACATGGCCACGAATTAATAGGTTGTGGAAATGTTCTTAATTCATGGCCACAATATTCATGTCATGTTCATGGCTCCATACAAATTGACCTACACTGAAAAAAAAAGGTTTTGGGTCATTGGGTCATTTGCCCTCTTTATATTTAGAACAACGACTTAAATGAAACAAGCAAACAGTCAAACAATGCAACCATATTAATTATTCATGCTCCAGTGCTTGATGGGAAAAGTGCAAATGGAACAGAACCACAAAACCATTTTTTTTAGTATAGTGCTATTAGAACCAAAAAAGTATATTTATATTATTTAATATATATATATATATATATATATATATATATATATATGTATATGTATATATATATATATATATGTATATAAATGCTATAAGATGTGTAACTATTTCAATTACTTTATGTATGTACTTTAAGTAATGTAATTAAAGTAATAAAATGTAATCACATTTGATTACTTTTTGATTATTTTTCTACATTTCTAATGAATGTTTTCAACTGTTAAACATTTAAAGCAGGCAGTGTAGTAGGACTCAACACTGATTGCTGTCAGATGTCTCAAAATCCTTCATCACTTGAATTAAGATTATAAAATGTAATTTTAAAGCACAGCAACCAAAATAGCAGACATTAACGCCTCTTTTTACTTTGAGATTGTTAAATACAGATTTATCATAAAATCAAGATATGCTTTAATAGCTATGATACTGTTTTTGAAATCAAATCTTTGCATAGCTATGAGAGGAAACGCTGGCATCTAACAATGCTTTGGAAAAAACAGTTCATCTTAAAAAAAATAAAGCATTTACATAAACCCAAATAGTAAATAAAACAGTTATCGAATAAGCATGTGTCCTATTCTGCGTCCTAAACTCCTGAAACATTGGTGTCATATAGTTTAGAGCAGTCAATGCAATTTGGGAAAGAAATCGATCAAATCTGTAATCAATCAAATAGCTGGTTACTAATTGCACTATAGAGCAATTCCTGAATTTACCTAAACAGTTGAAGCATAGTCACAGTTTCATAACATTGCGTTTGTGCCTCTGTTTGACAGATGTTCACTGTGACATTGCCTTTGTCACCCAATAATAAGTGTTCCAATTGCTGTGTTTAGCTTCGGTTGCTTTGACAGCTAATTGTCACATCAGTTGATGTGTTTTCCTTCAGGTCCTGTTCAACATCAACAAGCTTCAGTCTGCCCAGCAAGAGGAGGGCTGGTTTCGCTTGGGGCCTGACAAATCCAAACACAGTGAATATGAGTGAGTGTATTTGGAATTGTGGCAAATATACACACCGCCTAAGCAAACCTCGAACTTTGGTTGCCACAGCAACAAATATTCACCTTTAACGGTTGCCTGTGACAGAGCACATTAAGCAATTGGCAGAGGGACAATAAAATATAATGGATAACAAAACTATACATTCGTGCAAAAAAAAAAAAAAGTGCAACTTTTCTGGGAATTAGTCTGAGCTAACATTGGAGGATTGTTACGCACTCTTCCCTCAGGCTTTCGCAGTGTTACGCTTATGTGTTCTGGTCCATGTGTTGACAGGAAGTACTAATCCTTTCCCTGGCTAAATCCTGGGATTTTTTTCTGCTCGTTTGCTCTATCTCCCCCTCCACCAGTCCTTCCTCTCCACCCATAAGAGATCATTTGGCCACGTGGATTGACAGTGGGGATTATATCTCAAGCTGGCACAGGAGGAGTGGGATGGAAAGGCTTATGTAAAAACTCCAGTAAGGGGGATTCGGTTGGGTGATGGCAAAAGCTATGCGTCATCTGAGAGCTTGTGTGAGTTTGTGGGTAGATTAAGACAGAGAGTGTTTTTGGGGATACGGCGCGGTGTGTCAGTGTGACAGACTTGTGTCCACATGGACAAAGGAGTCATTGACATTCATTCATTCGTTCGTTCATTTATTCATTCACTTGACATGATTGTGCTGAAGAACTTACTGTCTAAATCCTTCTACGAGTCACGTAGTTCAAGCTTTACACAATGTTTGTAGACAAGGTTTATTATTATGTAAATGTCGGTTGCAGATAAAGGCATTTGAGTGTCATATGTAGACTCTTTTTATTGTTTAAAATGTTGGACCATTCCATATTCATATATCTTCTTTAAGGCCCAGGGATTGTATTTAGGACGTACATGGACTGTATATCCATGATTACAGGATTAACCCTCATGTTCCATTGAGATTGGCTCATAGTTTGACTTTATTGTCCTTAAGTTTGGGGAGTCCTAGAGATAAAAAATAATAGGAGTATTTCCAGAATTAAAAATGAAAACCCTATCATCATTTACTCACTCTCATGTTGACTTTCTTTCTTCTGGGGAACTCAAGAGAAGGTAGAATGTTGGTAACCAAATACTTTCGGTTCCTGTTGACTTCAGTTATATTTTTTGACCAGACAGTTCCCAAGTCAATGGGAACCAAAATTGTTTGGTTAACCTCTGTTAACATCTTTTATTCACTTCAAACTTTTGAAATAACGTCACATGAACCTTAGCCTTTAAATTCTGAAGTATTTGAGTTTTAATATGATACTTCAATCTAAAGTTTTTTGAGCTGTTAAAAGGGCCTTGGGCCCTTGTAATAATTGATTTTTACTAATGGATGTTAATCTACACCACTGTTTAAAAGTTTGGGGTTGGCATGCTTATTTAAATGTTTTTGAAAGACATTTCTAATGCTCAACAAGGCTGCATTTATTTGACTAAAATACATTCAAAACAGTAATATTGTGAATTTTTAGCATCATTTCTCCAGTCTTCAGTGTCACATGATCCTCCAGAAGTCATTCTATACTGTTTTGCTGTTCAAGAAACATTTCTTATTATTATCAGTTGTGCAGTTGTACAATTTAAAGCCTGTTTGCTGAATAAAAGTATTCAACTCTTTCAAAAAAAAACATACCTCAGTAAGACCAATATTTTAATGGTAATTTATGTCTGTAAACTTTACATGAACTAATTAATATAGAAGACTCAAGAACGTTGAAATGACTGCTGTAATATTAAATTGATATCGACAGTTCCTTGGTAAACCAAAAAGCTGGTTTTAAACATAGCTATATTTTAAGAATGTTAAATTATATTATAAAATATGTTATCACAATTTTGTTTTCAAAATTGGCAGATTTAGGCTGCTTTGAATATGCTGATGTACAACCGTCTGTTCCATCTAAACAGTTTTTACTTTTTTCTACTCTGACCAGATTTAAAAAAACAAGATGGGAATTAAAATGTCACAGCCAATCCTGAACAAAGGATTATTTGACTGTAGGGTTTTTTTTGCCCACATGCAGTAACAAAAAAGCATTGTTTGATAATCATCTCTGAGTCATCATGGCCCTATATATATATATATTTGCATCATCTAAGATATTATTAACTTATTTTTATATTTCATCATGAAGCATGAAGATGTCCCTGACGTTATTTGTGATTTTTCTTTGGGATGTTTTTTTTTTTTTTTTTTACTCATTCTGATGTCACCCTGATGAAAAGTTTCCCATTAAGCTCCTATAATCTCTGGCTCCCCTTGGGTGATCCGCTCTCATCTCAGTGAACAAATCAAGCTGTTGTTGTTTTTGTTTATTTTCTCTTTCTTCTCTTTTCACTCCCTCACTGTCTTCTTCCTGATTGGATTTTTTGACGGCCTACCATCTGTTGCCTGCTGTTCAGTGACTGGGTGTTATGGCGGCACTCGCCACACACACATGCTCTCTTCCAGTTCCCACCTTCCCTTGAGTATTACCCATCTTTACAGTGAGAGAGCAATGTAGTGTATGGAGTGACTGCATGTGCAAGTTACAAAATATTAATGCTATTTGGAAAAACAAAGCTTTAAAAGGGTCATATAATGACAAATCTGTTTTTTTTAAGAATGAATAAATAAATGAATAAATCAATAAGAAAGAAAGAAAGAAAGTTAGATAATTCCAGTACATAATTCCAGGAGTGTTTTCAATGTGATAATCCATTGCGCTCAGTTGTGCGCTACAATACAGAAGAAAAAAATAATATGTTGCTTCTTCTGTTTCTCCTTTTAAAGGGATAGTTGTGATGGGAATACATGGGAATACCTGTCAAATAATGACAGAAATGTTTTTTTTTTCTGGGTAAACTGTCCCTTTAAAGGTAAACCATTCTTTTAAGTCTTGAGTAATTTGCTCATATTCAGGATCTTGATTTCATGGGAAAGAGGAGACTATAACAGATTGGATCTTATAGATCCCTTTCTCCAGGGCCCATGACATTCTCGGTTGTCCCTTCTTGTACCTTGAACCCTTTGCCAAATAAGCAGGTGCAACTCTTGCAACCTTCCTTGTGGTTTGTGAGTTCTACATGTAGAGCAATCAAAGAGAAAATAGGTCACAATACCATTTACATTATATGAAAGCACTAATTATGCTGTTCAAAATACAGATAACTGTGGTTGAGTAAACACAGCATCAGTTTCTGCTTGTTTGGTGTGAAAACACAACGCTGATGCTCAACAGACTGAAACCTTGTGTGCTGTGCGGAGGCAGTATATTAAGTCATCATAGGCCTATAAAAATGGTCAAAAATGCAGGCAACTTAAAAGGATAGTTCACCCAAAAATTTATATTTACATTTTTGGATGAGCTATCTTTTTAATTATGGCGCTTTCTGAAATAACTTCTTAATACAGCATAGAAAAGAATTCCAAAGAATTCCAAGATTTTGGATGAGACAAGCAAAATGTTAATTATAAATTCACTTTTTTACATAATATTCCCTTTTATTGCAAAATCAGTGCTATTAATAATTGTTTAAATAAGCATAGTAGTATTCATAAAATAGTTCAAATATCTAGTTCAGTCATGAGCTTTAGACGGTGCAGGCTCATAGGTCCTTCACAAGCAATGTGACAGCAATTAGATTATTTACTATACATGGCACAAGCTGATTGGCCTTTGCTGATTATGCAGCCAATGAGATTCCTTGTTTAACATTTAAATAGTCTTGTTCAGTATTCGCTGTAAGCTGGTCCTGCAGTGCTTCAGAGTTCCTCTGAAACCCTCCACCTCCCTAGCTCCACTTGTCTAGATCTGCTGTGGGATTTATATATGCCTATTCATGCATCAGCATATCTTACATTTTCACAGCAGCATGTCTGTGTATGTTGGCAGTAGCAAGTCCATTTGCTCTACAGCAGTGTGTGTAGCAGATTTAGTCGGTGAAGACATATCCATTAACATGCTAAAACTTATCATGAGAGTTGAAATAATATATTAATATTACTTAAATTAAATGAGACTCGTGTCTTCCCTGTGGAGTGTTTTTAGTGTGGTTTGCAGTGTTCTGCTTATAAAGTGTTTCATAATGGTCATTTATGAGTTTTTATGCCGCCTACGTGGGCAGTAGGTTTGCAAGCTTGTTTTGAGGATTGTGCGTCTGCGGTCAGCATAAACCGAGTGCCATTTTTACTTTAGTGTGAAACATACATTTCTAAAGCCAAATTGCCTTCAAATGCTTGCCGCAATATTGTGTTTTTCAGTTGGGCTGCCACGGTGTCCTCATTTTCTGTTCCATCATGACAGAGCTAGAAAACACAGCCACCCACATTCACAGTAATAACATTTACTGTTTGGCTTTTATATATATCACTGAACAGAGCAGTGTCCTTAATGGAGTCATTCTGGGTAATATTGTTTTTCTGCCATGCTGAGTTTTACTTCCTGGAAAGGTTTCACTGTGTTTTTTCATTATGAGTAAGCCCTCACAGAATGTTTTCTTAGGTGAAACTAAAGGTTAATAATATTTTTTCACTTTGTTTTTGCATCAATCAAACATGAAAATCACATTATAATCCAAAAAGAGAAGAAGCTATATGTCAGTAACATAATTTAGTATATCTCTCATTCTCTTCTAGAGGAACTCTGGGCTCTCTGCGTCTGCAGCTACGGCTTCGAGATGAGGTTGTGTTGCCATCCAGCCATTACAAGCCACTCACAGAGCTACTCAGCCAGTCGGTCGGCTCTCAGCTCAACGTGAGTCTGATGCCATTTGGACTGAACCTTATCTCAGGGAATATGCCTTGCATTATCTCTTAAATTCACATGGCGTATTCCTCGTAACAAGATAACAAGACATAATTTGGTGTATGGATTGCGAAATGTGGCTCTCATTGTTATCTGATCTCATTTGTATGCATGTGATGGATACTTTATTCGTGCCTGCTCATGTTAAAGGGACAGGTCACCCAACAATTCTCACATCATTTACTCGCACTTACCGTATGTTGTTCCGAACTTCAATGGCTTTCGTCTTTCTGTGGATCACAGAAGGTAATATATGGTAAATCTGCTCATTTCTGTACGTTTTGTGTTCCAAAGTCATATTGGTTTTGAACAACATGAGGGTGAGGAAAGGACCTCTAAATTTTCTTTTTTGGGTGTACCGTACCTTTAAAATGTTGCACAGTAAAACAAGCAATCAAGTAAGCATGTTTTTTTTTTGCAGTTAATGGGTTATGGTTTTAGCTCACAGTGTTGCATTGTGTATATCTTAAGTTAATTTTAAGCATAACCTCATTTGTGACTGAAATGACTGTGTTAATTGTAGGGCAACTGGCCTGATTTCATCATGCTGATTGATGAGACCACTACAGCAGAGAGCAGACAGGAAGTAGCTAATAATCTAGTGAAGCTGTTTTTGGGTCAAGGGCTTGTCAAGGAGTTCTTGGATGTTCTGTTCAAACTGGAGCTGGAAAAGACTAGTAAGCAAACAAACATTAAACATATACTTTTGAACTGCTTGTTTATTTTGGTAGCGCCCATACTGGTAAGGAGCATTCTAAATTCTATGTACACTGTCATGCTATTGATGCTATGATTTTCTTTGTTTTTCCTCAGCTGAACCCAACACACTATTCCGCAGTAATTCATTGGCATCCAAGTCTATGGAATCATTTTTGAAGGTAAATATGCTTATATAATATAATCCATATGATTTCTTAAACCAGGGAAATCCTAGTTCAGTGGTAAAAAAATAACCAAATTTTGTTGAATTTGATATGATCTATGAATTAAAAAACATGAACAATATTGTTGTGGTTTCACTATTATTATTAATAATAATTATTATAATTTTTGTGGATCAAACTGACTATAACTAGTTCAACAAAAATATGAAATTTAACAAAAAATGTCACTATCTAACATTTTTTAAACTGTATTTTATTTTTATTTTCACAAATTGTGAATTTACTGTATACAGTAATTACAACTTTTTAAACTTTGAAATGTTGTTTAATGTTTGTGCTTTTGGAAATGAATCTTTAATACCCCTAATTAGGCTTATTGTTATTTTGAACTTTTGGGAATGTTTAAAATGGTGTGTAAAACAATCCCACTCCCTGTTCAAGCCGTGTTATGTGTCAAAAACCAGGACTGTCCCCAAAACAAGGAAGTCTGATCACCCTAATATGTGTCGAATGTGTAATAATTATGCTGAAATCTTTAAACTGATTTAAATTGAATATGAAATCCAGACTTTTGATTTGCAGCATGAAGTCTGATTCTCATTGACATTTATTGTAGCTAAGAACTAATCACATTTTGAGAAAAGATTGTAAAGACAAACATGAATCTGTAAATACTGTATGTTAATTTGGATTTCATATTAAATTAAGCATAATTTTTGCTGTGTTGCAGATCTATTCCAGTATAATCCTCCTGCTGTTTTGTTTTATTCCAGCAGTTTTCATAATGTGGTTATAGGCAATATTACACAAAGGCACCTTTGTCTTTGTTCTCTCACGGCAGGTGGCTGGGATGCAATATCTGCACAGGCTTCTGGGCCCGATAATAAACCGAATCTTTGAAGAAAAGAAATATGTAGAATTGGACCCAAGTAAAGTAGAACTGAAAGAAGCAGGGTAAGACAAAAACAAAAAAAGATGACTCCTACTTCCATTTAGCCTTTTAATGGTTTGTGAAGGTCATTTACTCTGAATTTTTCCTGGGTCTTTTGTTATTATAGGTGTGCAGGTTTGCACCGTCAGCAGACTGAGTCTGATATTATTCAGCAGAGCTCCAGCCTCCTGCAGTCGTACCTGTCTGAGCTTCTCACCTCCATACTGCAGTCGGCCTCCTACTGCCCCCTGCTCATCTGCCAGGTTTTCCATCAACTCTACCTCCGAGTTCAGGAGCGCTTCCCCGACCCAGAGTACCGGGTCAGTCACATTCATTTTCAAAAACGGTACTTAAAGGGGTCATATGATGCGATTTCAAGTTTTCCTTTCTCTTTGGAGTGTTACAAGCTGTTTGTGCATAGATAAGGTCCCTGAAGTTGCAAAGATTAAAGTCTCAAAACCAAAGAGATATTCTTTATAAAAGTTAAGACTCTGCCACGCCCCCTAAAACGGCTCATTTAAACACGCCCCCACATGTCTACGTCATGGTGTGGGAAGATTTGCAAAACACCGCCCAAACGTATACGCAATGAAAGAAGGCGGAACTATTATTCTCGCTGTAGTATTGTTGCTGCTGGCACCATGTCCTGTAGACTCTGTGTTTCATTGTGAAAGCGAAAGTACTTTGTTTGGGCCTCCAAAAGAGGACACAACTAGAAATCAGTGGTTAAGTTGTATTTACAACACTGTTCCAGAGCAGTACAACCCAAATATTAGAGTGTGAGAGTTTATAGAGTGTGTGCAGCGCATTTTACGGAGGGCTATGTCCTGAATCTGGAAGAGTAGCCAACAATGCTGGCTTGCACAAAGGCTGTTTCTATAAAATGGGGCAATTCCAACTTTCCAAAGACAGTCTGACACTTCTGACTCAGAGCTTGTAAGTACGTTTCTGCTACTGATGATTCAAACACGAGTTTTGAGCAGTGTAGAGTAGTGCTTGTTTTTTGTCGTTTCTCCGATCACAAATGCAGACATGGTAATGTTTACACGGCGCGATGCAACGCGACGCGTAAAAAGACAGTATAAGTCATTATAATCAGTAATTATGTCCCTACTGGATGCAACAAATGCCTCGTTTATAATGGGTTTTATTGTTTTTGGGTTGTCGCGCCGGGACACGGCATCACAATATAGTGAGGGGCGTAACATTTCCATCTCACGCTTGAGGTATTCGGCCAATCACAACATAGCTGGCCAATCAGAGCACGCCTCGCTTCTCAGAACGATGAGCTTTGTAAAATCGACGTGTTTCAGAAAAGCGGGGTAAAGAGCAGCAACAATAATGTACAGTATGTGGAAAATAATGTTTTTTTTTTACCTTAAACTGCATAAACATTGCATTACACCAAATAATGTTCTTTTTAGCAACGTCATATGACACCTTTAAAAGTTCACCTGGAACAGTATGGGTTCTCAAGGTGTATCCTAGTGTCCTGACAATTCAAAATGTAAATATGTCCAGATTTCAGTTGTATTAGTTGCCCATTTTTGCCTCAAAAATTTCATAGACTTGCACTGATGACAGGCCTTATTAGAATATAATGCAGATTTATGGGTGGACTACTTTGACTATTTTGTACTTGTAACACAGTTCATAGTTCGTCACAGCACCATTTTTAAAATGAGACATTAAAGGATAGTTCACACAAACATGAATTTTTTGTCATCATTTTCTCATCCTCATGTTGTTTCAAACCTGTAAAGTCACCTTTATTTCCATAGTGCTTTATACAATACAGATTGTTTTGGGTTAAGTAATCAATTAAGTAAATACTTTGTATGTAGGGGTAAGTTTATTAGGGGTTTGGGAGGAAAATGACAACAAAATTCTTATATATATATATATATATATATATATAACATGATATACACTGAAAAAATGGTGGATTTACTTGAAAACAGTTTTCACTTAGAAATTGCTATTAAATTCTACAAATAATTACAAAGAAACAACAAGTAACACACTGAATTAAACATGTGAACACAGTATTACATTAAACATGGTATTATCTTGTAAAAATGCACTCCGATAATCTTTGCTTTATTTCCAACTTAGAAAAATCATTTTTATAAAACAGTTCAATAAGCAAGGTTAACATTCAGTGCCTTACATTTTTAACACAATACTGTCTGTTTTTGCTCTATATCGCCAACAAAAATAGTTCCAAACAAAGCCATAGCTGATCTGTTGGATGTCTCAGAGCAGCTCACAGCAGTGTTTTGTTAATGAATGAATCTGCATTTTTGAATGAATCGGTTGACTGATTCAGTGAGTCACTCATAAAGACAGTCCCTCGCTTCGTTTCTGAATAAACTGGCTGAACGATCAGCTAAATTATTCAATGGCTCACTCATTAAGACAGTGACTTGCCACCACCTACTGGTGGTTTTAGTTTAAAAGAATCATTTCATTTTTTCAATTATTTCATATTTTATTCAAAATAGTGTATTTTTACTGTTAAACATGAATCATGAGATTGTAATAGCAGAATAATGCATTAATGCAGTGCAAAGATAAATTTTGTTAATACTGATTTCAACTGATTCTATACCAGCCCGGTAGTTTATTAATATTCTAATCTAATTTATTGAATAAATGAAAAGATTTGACATGAAAGATCACACATACGTTTAAAAAGGTAAAAAAAAGTATATATAAATATATTTAAGCTACTTTCATGACCTGTTTGTATATGTTTCCTCAGAAGGTGAAGTTCATTGCTGTGACCAGCTTCCTGTGCCTGCGGTTCATCTCACCTGCCATTATGTCTCCAAAACTATTTCACCTGCGAGAGAAACATGCTGATGCCCGTACAAGCCGCACACTTCTGCTACTTGCCAAAGTATGATTCTTTTATATATCTGCACATATCTACAGTAACATATCTAGTCACATTGTCCAGCTTTTATATCACTTTAATATAACACAAATCAAGCTCACGTCTGCAATAACATCCACTATTTAGGTCACAGTATAGTCACGGATTATGACCTCAGAACATTCATAGAGCTCATTACGGTTAACATATTCCATCTTACATCATTGTGACTGCCTCGTGTGTTTCCTCAGGCCGTGCAGACCATTGGGAATATGGACACTCTTGCATGCTGCTCTAAAGAGCCATGGATGGTCTGCTTGCAGCCAGCCATACAGCAAGGCATCACCCAACTCAAAGACTTCATCACTAAACTGGTCAACTGCCATGAGTCAGAGGGTGAGCTGCGCTAAATTACTCACTAGATGAAAAATTGAGTGGATCCTGGTGCTTGGCTGGAGACTCATTCATACCTGTCATATCTGATCAATCTTTAGATAATTAAGCTCCATTTTTTATCATTTTTAATTTTCTTGTTGGAGCTGCAAGTTTAATTGTGTAGTTCATCCAAAAATGAACAGACCCTTAAGAGATGGAGCTGATAGTCAAGACCCTAATTTCATTCACTTCTCTTGCTCTCTTTCTTGTTTGCTTTATTTTTATAACAGATCTTGAGCTTCAGACACGAATGAGTCTCCAGTGTGGCACTATGGAGAAAGAAGGCTTCCTCTTCCTCCACAGGACCAAGGACAAGTGCATGCCCATGACATCACCCTTTAAGAAGTACTATGTCACGCTCAGTAAAGACACTCTGTCGTACTCGCGGACGCAACACTCGAAAGTGAGTAGCAAAATATTCATTATTATTGTTCTTATGAGATCAACATTACTCCTGACTCATTTTTATTTTACTTACAAATAACTTTTATGTATAGGTCTGATCCTAAAATAATAAAGTCCATTATAACAATTAAATATTATTTTATTATTATATATTTTTTAAAACTATTACATTCTACACTACTATTATTTTACTATATTTATGCTGTCATAGTTTTATTAATATTTTGAATTAGCATTTATTTTATATTTTCAAACATTTTATTTCAATTTTTAGTAATTTTGTTATGTGCTTTTGTCATTACTATTTATATATAATTTATTTTTGTAACAGTTTTACTTTTGGTTTATTTATTTGCTTCCCCTCAACTTATTTCAGTGAGGTCCAAAGGTAGTATTTCTATATATAAATAAAATATAAATCTAAATTTAATGAATGAATTCCATTTTTCCTCTAATATTTAAATTTTAGTTTACTTCAGCTTTATTTCAATTAACTAAAATGTTTTCATCAGTTTTGTAACAATAATAATCATGAAATAATCGATTTCAATATTATTTCAAAATATTTCATATGAATTTAGTACAAATTAATAATGTCCCTCAAATATTCTGCATTATTTCCATCACAACCAACAGTTTTTCAAATGCTAGTCTACCTGGTTACAGTGTAGGAGCATACCTGAGATGAAATATGAGTTGTTGTTTTTTCCTAAAAGTGGCTGAAATTGTCTATAGAAACACAATATACAGTACAGAGTATGTAAGTTAAATTAAGTAGACTCTGTTCTCTGAATCTGCAGAAGAGCTCGTCTATTTCGCTGCCAAAGATCCGGGCGGTAGAGAAGGTGGAGGAGAAGTGCTTCGGCAGTGCCAACGTGATGCAGATTATCTCTAGTGAAGATTCTGGGCTGCAGGAGACCCTGTACCTCGACTGCAAAGTTAGTGTGGCACTGCATTCACAAATAAATCGAGAATGTGGCTATTCATAGACACTGACTCAGATATTTGTTTGTTGTTGGTGAGCTTATAAGAATGATAAAAAAAAACCTCAAAAGGGTTATTTGATGTCTCATTGTTTCATCCTCTTTGTCTCTCTGTGTGGCTGTAGAGTGTAAATGAGTTGAATCACTGGCTGTCAGCTCTGAGGAAAGCCTGCAGTCACAACACAAACACTATGAGCTGCTATCATCCTGGCATCTATAAAGCAGACAGATGGAGCTGTTGCCATCAGAAGGAGAAATCAGGTACTGCAAATATTGATGATCAAACATTTTGGGGGATTGGTAACATTGTTTTGATTAGTAATATGCATTGCTAAGGACTTCATTTGGACAGCTTTAAAGGTGATTTTCTCAGTATTTTGATTTTTTTTGCACCCTCAGATTCCAGATTTTCAAATAGGCCTAGTTGTATCTCAGACAAATATTATCCTATCCTAACAAACCATACATCAGTGGAAAGCCTATTTATTCATCTTTCAGATGAAGTCTCAAAATTGACCCTTATGACTGGTTTTGTGGTTCAGGGTCACAGATGTCTTGACCATTACTTTTCATCAGTTTATTGTGTCCTTGCTGAATAAAAGTATATTTCATTAAAAAAACTGCACTGATAAGATCTTTGTTCATAGACCCAGGCTGTGATAAAACCAGGCATGGAGTGACTCTGCAGGAGTGGTATGACCCACTGGACCCAGATCTGGAGGCTCAGCTCATCTACCAACATCTGCGTAGTGTCCAGCATGCCATGCGGTAATGTAGCATTAACATACTGGGCCTGTGCATAAATTTATGTCAGCTAAAAGGATTGACATCAAACATAATTCTATACAAAAATAATTCTATTACAATTAAATTGGATGCAGTTCAATGTGTTTATCGTTTTTGTAAAACCTTCTATTCTTGTCTAAAATCCATGTCAATTAGCTATAAGTCCAGGTCATCTAAAAATGTCTTATACTTCTTTGCAGAGATAAGTATTATAAGTTGAGAGAGCAGCAGGGAGTTAAGGAGGCAGATTCAGTGAGAGGTAAGTTTTCAAGCCTGCTTTCTTTCTGTATTGTTATCGTTAACTAAAGCTATTAAAAACATTTTAGGTATTTGAAATAAAGCTGAAATAAAATAAAATAAAACATTTTTGGATAGAAAATTTAAATGGAAAAATTAGAAATGTTGCATTTGACAATTAAAATAAGTTTAAAGGAGGCCTATTAGCCTATTATGCCCCTTTTTACAAGATGAAATATAAGTCTCAGGTGTACCCAGAATGTGTCTGTGAAGTTTCAGCTCAAAATACCCCCATAGATCATTTATTGTATCAAATGGCTATTTTGAGTGGAAGCAGAAACATGCTATTTTCATGCATGTCTCTTTAAAGGGGTCCTATTATGCTTTTTCACTTTTTGAATTTTAGTCAGTGTGTATGTTTGGGCATAAAAAGATCTACAATGTTACAAACCTCAAAGTCCACTCCAAAGGGAGATATTTCGTTTTTTTAAAAAATCCCTTTTCAATAACTACAACGAACGGCTCGTTTGGACTACAGCGTTGCTTTCCGGTGTTTGTGATATCACAAAGCAGCCCATTAGAATATCATTAAAATAAATCCCGCCTATGGAAATTCGAATGGTTAGTGGGTGGGAAGAAGGCTTGGTTGAGCACTGCACGTTTCAAAATCAAAACCCGGTTCGGGTGTTTTTATATCACTGTATTTCTGAAGGAAACCGACTGTCTTCAGAAAATTTTGGATGTCATTTTCATTTCATCTTGCATGTAATGTCTGATAAAGCAGCGTTTGTGAGCGGAGCTCTGCTTTGTGTACAGCGTTACCGGGGAAACCTCAAACTCTCCTGCTCCGGCAGTGGCTCCTGCTGGCAGAGAATTAATTTGCATATATATGCCGCCACAAATAGTGTAACTCTGTGGGACTATGGTATAAATAAATTCAGCTGAATAACAGTTTCACTGCAATTCATGTTATAATGTTAGAAATTAAACAACAATAAACATAATACATATTACCATTGCACTTATCTGTACATAGTCAATGCAGTTATTTTTAAGCTGTTGTTGACATCCTATCTAAAACGTGATTTAGCCAAAAAACAAAAACAAAAAAAACAACAACAACATAAACGTTACCACTTTAATATGTCTTGCAATATCTGTGCATGCAAAGGTTCTGCGCGATCCTCAGTATTCTCGGGGTCTGAATTGATATGGCAATATTAACGAACTTGCTGTTTTGGCAAGGGGCGGGGCAATACTGAAACGCCGTCTAAGCTGTTCGCCAATCACAACGCACTGGGACAGCTAACCAATCACAACACATTTTGTTTTTCGAATGCGGGCCTTCATCAAACCCGGAACTAATCGAGCCGTTTGTGCCAGGCTGGGGAGAGAGGTATTGTAATAAAGTAAATTATGTGAAAAATAATGTGTTTTTCGAACCACCAAGCATGAGAGCATGTTCTAGTACACCCCCAAAACAAAATCTTTGTTAATCTTTTTCACGTTTCCTGGTTGGTAGATGCCCTGGGGACCCGATTATAGCACTTAAACATAGAAAAAGTCAGATTTTCATGATATGTCACCTTTAAGTGTTAAAATGACTAAAACCAAAATAAATAAAATTTAAGCTAAATAGAAATATAAAAAAAACAATAAAAATGACAAAAGCTCATAACAAAAGTATTAAGATTGAAAAAAATGAAACCTGAAAATATAAAAATAAAAGCTAATTTGTAAATATCAATAAATATTATAATAATATATGAATAATGCTAAAACAACAATGCTTTCTTTTTCCGTTTTTATTTAATGATTAGTGTCCATGTTAAAACACCACTCACGTGTACCCTTTGTTCTCTGGCATATGGCAGCTTCTCATAAATAAAGGACTGTTTTGATCTTACAGACAAGAAGAAAGTAGATGGACTATCAAAGCTCTTCAGTATTCTCCAAGACCTACATGATGCACATGCTGCGGTGGAAGAGGAGGAAAGATCAAAGAATAAAAATGTTTTCTTGGAGTTACAAACGTAAACAAAAGGACTTTTTAACTGGTTGCATTTCATACTGTAATTCACAGTGTTGTTCAGTCACTGAGCTCATACGCAGGCTTTTGTTCTTGTATTCTTGAACTTTTGTACCGATTCTTGATGGATAGATGGATATCTAGAGGGCTGCGATCACAATCCCTTTATTAAAGGATAGTCGTGGTGTGTTTGCTAAATATTAGGTATTAAGGACAGTGTTACTATACTGCAGTGATTCAAGTGGGTTGCTAGTTCAAAACTGTGTCTTGTTGGCATTTCTACAGCTTTTACATGCATTCAAACAAATTTGTTTTAACTTTATTGATTTTCAACATTAACTTCAACTAATCAGCATTCTTCCTTCTTTAACGTGCTTTTGACTTTACAAAGCACCGTGGATATGCATGTCAGCTCTTCCACCGTGTAATTTACATTAAATCAGTTTTATTAGAATGTTCATATAGATTTCAAAGATGTTTGTTTTTAATTTATTTTTTAATTCTGTAGGTTGATGGCAAGAGGAGAATTAGTTTTTTCTTGGATGTGAAGCTGCCATTCCTGCTGTCTCAATGCCTTGTCTGTATGTGTTATGTTTTGATGTTATGTCTTTTTATGATATGAACTGTAAAAAAGTATGCAATGTGCATTTCACAAAAACAGTGTATTCCTGTCATTTTTAAATGTGGAAAATGACTTTTTTCCTGAAAGGTGGTGATGTTTGGTATTTC
Organism: Tor tambroides; assembly: GCA_021397915.2. Taxonomy (NCBI): domain Eukaryota; kingdom Metazoa; phylum Chordata; class Actinopteri; order Cypriniformes; family Cyprinidae; genus Tor; species Tor tambroides. Next base: position 2,756 of record JAFVLL020014638.1, on the reverse strand, counting down.
TCCACTAGGTGGCATTATAGTGTTCCTTATTGATAATCTGAATTCAGGCCTCATTTGCAGTACAGCAGTGCTTATGAACACAAAAACACTCTTAAAAACTAATTCCAGAAGATATCAAGAACGTCTCTGGATGGTGATTTAAATTCTTCTGCAGCCATATTTAATTATGGCTGTAATTTGCTACCTTTTAGTAAATATTATGTGCACTACACAAATCTCTTGAGAACAGCCTGCATTAACATAACTGTAAAATTATAAGAGGATTATTTCAGACTTTTTGAGGTTTAAAAAGTTTGTTTTATCCCTCGACTATGTAGTTTAACTTGCAATTACATTCACAATATTTAATTTGTCTTAAGGGGACAAAACAATTTACTCGCCCTAATGTTTAAACCTGTATGATTTTCTTTCTTCCATACAAAACATTTTCCAGAATCTCCATGCTACACTTATATAATGCCTAAAGTCATATGAAATCTGTGTTGTAAGCCATTCTGCAAAAATATCTAATTTGCATTCTGTGGAAGAAAGTTTTGCGTTTATAGCTTTGGATACTCTGTGTTTTGGAAATACAACTGGATGTCTTTTTATGGTGTATCAACAATTATTTATTAAACATTCACTGAATATGACAAAATCAGGTGACAGCATGTGGGCAATATAGATTATGAATTGAGTATATTATTCATTAAGACATTTGGACCACTTTTTCTTTCTTTCTTTCTTTCTTTTTTGTATTTTTTTAACTATTCAGTTGTGCATCCTTATTTTTTCCATTCATTATTCATTCTTACGTTCTCAGAAAAAAGGTACAAGCCTGTCATTGGTGCTGTACCCTTTCAAAAAGTAATGTACACTTCATGATCTAATAAAGTACTAATAAGCATCTTTAAAGTACTAATATGTACCGTTAAATAAGGTGCAAAGACTTATATTTTAGCTGTTGTACCTTAGGGTATTGCCCCAGTGACAGCTTTGTTATTGTTTTGAGTGTGTTATTATCTGAGTTTTGGGAATTTTACATTTACAGCTCCTGTTATTAAAGAGTCAGTTAAAGTGGTGCCTTATGTTTACAAGAAAGAATGTGCTTCCTGTTTTCTCTTCAGTAGTCATCTGAAACATGACCAGCCCTCTCTGTTATTTTCGCTTTCTCTCCACCTCTCTCAGTCTGTTTTCCTCTCTCTGTGTTTTCTTTTGAGGGAAACACATAATTGTGTTACACCACCTTCTGTACTATTAAAGACAGACACTATTATTTCACATGCTACAGAGGAGGCACTAGCTGGAGAACTAGTTTTTTTGGGGGGTTTTTTTGTATTATGGCTAAGCTCTGAATTTTGTTGTGTATGAGGATAAGAATAATAACTATGTTTATTTTGAAATGGGGAGAGAGCATGCAAGGAGTCAGTTGATGTATTTTTGGTTATGAGGAATTTAGCCTATTAACTGACCAGCTGATGATTTTCACTCCAATGAAAAGTGTTATTTTCAGTAATATGGCAGAATCTTCATAAATTCAACAAGGTTCTACTTTTCTGACACATTTCTTACTTATTTTAAAGGTATTTTAGCATGTTTTAATTTCCTCATGTCTCATGATCATGTTTGTGGAATTGTGTTCATGCACGAATCAATAAAAAGGCATGAAAATTAAGTAAAAGGTCTTTCCTTCTCGGTTACACCTTTTTGTAATTAGCATGTTTTTATTATTATTATCATTTTATTTCGTTTTGATTTCATTTTAAGAATCTGAAGATGACGGGTCTTTGTTGTGGGCAAGCGGTCTTTATTCAATAATTTAATACATGACCGGAAATACATGATTTCCACAGCAGCTGGACTTGTTTGTGGAGTTTCTGGCCGGGATGCCCATGTTTCTTTCATTAATTGTAATTATGTCGAAACGTCACTATACAGTGGTAAAGAAAAGTATGTAAAAGGTATAAATTATATGGCTAAATTGTTTTATAGCCTGTTTTTAAAGCAGCCCAGTCTTTAAAGTAGGGATAACAGTCTCCTTCCCATGCTTGCTAGGATAGTAGGCTAAACTGCTTTCTCCAAAACTGTAGTAATAGGAAGTCCGACTCGTTTTGTGAGATAGTCCAGGTGATATGTGAAAAAAATGTTCACTTTTTCATAAAAGCATGAAATTTGGTACACTTGTATAGTTTGCGGCCCTAAACATTTTCAGAAATGGAGCCATCGCAAAAACACCTTGTGGTTGCCATGGCGACCATTTTACTTTCCGCCATAACCAAATTATGTATTTTGTGTCATATCTCCTGAACCAAACATGATAACACAGAAAAGGTGATGTCTACCCCTATGTTTTGATGGTCAAGGATTACAATGATACCATATACAACAACATAAACTGTTCAAGTGAAGAGTTAATGGTGAAATCAGCAATGAGCATCACAGTATCACAGCATTTACAAAAGTCCATATTATGGCTATTCATTTTTTCTTTGTTTGATAATTAACTAATATTTTATTCAATAATACATTAAAATATTTTTTTTTCAAGAATACTATCATATATTTCAGAGATATATATATATAAAAAAATCATCTCAGGTAAGTGTATTTCCAATACATTCTTGTTCTCTCTCAACATTGCACTAACATCACACGCAGATGGCAACGCAATCAGGTGAACAATTAATGGTTAATTTAGTGACATTATGAGAAGGATTACAATGAAATCTCAGAAGATGCAGAATGAAATTTCAAACATATTTCATGTAAATTTAATT